>ML264880.1:7946-29620 GCA_005239495.1 Nicotiana undulata | reverse complement strand
CGCATGAATGATTCGCGAGCAGGGAGAGATACTTGCCCACGAGTCGCATGGATGATTCGCGATCGTGGAGATTTTATCGAGTCAGCGCACGAGTCGCAAGTATGATTCGCGAACGTGTGGAGCTTTATGACCGAGTCAGTCCTTATGACCCACCCTTATGACTTCGGCCGATAGTCTTGTCCGTGTCGGTTATATACATATATATATACATACATAAGCATTGCATTGAGTTGGGATCGTACGATGGTGAGTTGAGAAACGGTACTGAGTACTGGAAAGTGAATAATTGAGAGAATAAGATAAGAAATTTCTGATAATGAGAAAGGAAATAAGTGATACCTATGATCAATTTACAAAGAAAGGTTATGTTAAGATCAGTTACATGTTTGTTGATTACATGTCCTTACTTGATGTATTTTCTCACATGATTTACTGCTCAGCATGTACCTTATTTATTTATTTATGTACTGGACCTTAGTGAGTATGTATTCTACCTCTCGTCACTACTCTTTACGAGTTTAGACGGGATACTCACTGGGTACATATTTGTTTATATGTACTCATGCTGCACTTTCTTTCTTTTTCTGCACTTGACTGTGCAGGTATTGAGGCTGGTTCGTCTGTTCGTCCGTCAGCTGATAGGTACTGATCGTGGTTTCGCTCCACACGGTGAGCTGTCTCTTTGGCATTTTCCTGACAGCACGTCTGGAGCCTTCTAGTTTCATTTTGCTCAGTCTTTTGTTCCAGACTGCGGCTTGTATATTTTGTATATGTATTTCTGCTGTTGTATCTATGTAGCCGCCCGTTGACACTGTGACACTAGTCCTGGCACACACTTGTTGTAGTTATCGGGGTTGTATATGTATTGGGCCTAGCTGTGGTTCAGCTTGTTTCTACGGCCTTACCCCATGTTGTTATTGTATTCCGCATTTTCATTGTTATTGTTGTTCGTTGGCTTGCCTAACCTCGTCGTTAGGCGCCATCACGACCTGGACCGGTTTTGGGCCGTGACAGGTCAATTTTCTATTTTTATAACCCGGTCCCATTTTAATAAAAGACATAAGGGGGTCATTTGGGAGCTAAAAATCTTGTATTTTAGAGAGAGAGGAAGGGAGCTAGAGGCGACAAGGAAGAGCACTAAAATCTCCATACTTCAAATACTTGCTCAAGCTTTGGGAATTCAAGGGGGAACTCACAATGTCTTCATCTAAGAGGTAATGTTCTACTCCCTAGCCTCCATTTCGGAATTGGAGTGAAAGTAGGTGATGAGAAGTATGATTAATGGGTTTGGGAGTTGTTCTTTGTGCATGCATGTACCAAGTAGGGTGGTGGGAGGTTGTTGAACTAAAATGGGTGAACGATGGATTGCGGGATGAGAAACTTCCATCATAGAAACCTTGAAGTCGAATTGCACACCTAGTGCTTGATAAAATATCTAAATGAGTTGAACTCATGATTCTCTTCCTAATTATGGTTTAACTTATACATATCTCTAGTTGCTTGTAGTCGCTAGAAGTTTCGGAAAATTGTAGTAATACAAGGAAAACTCAAGTGAGGTATGTTGGCTAAACTTCTCTTGTAAAGTCGAATTCCATGACGTTCTCGTAAGTTTCAAGTGTGATGGCCCAAGTTCTTATTTCTCATGTTCCGAGTCATTCCTAATAAATTTGATTATTCCAAATAAGCTTGGTGTCGAAAGATATATATACTCAAAATGTGTTCCATATGCCTCTATCATATTATGTTCTCCTTCGGAATGTATTCAAGTGTTACCAATGTATCATAATGTTATGAATTAAAATCATGTTTCAATTGCAAGTTTATTATGCCTAATTTTGGAAGAACAACTGAATGTGCTTAAGACTCCTATTGCTAATATATATACTTAAAGTCTTGATTTCAAATGCTCTTATTGTTGATAACCTATGATGACGCATGAAAGTGAAAGAAGTAAGTATGAAATATAAAATTTGGCCACCGTGCCAAGAATGAAAATTACACTTGTGGCCAATAGTGCCAATTAAATAAACAATGCGTGAAAGATTAAGAAATAAGTTTTAACTCCTTTATATAATAAATATTTTGGGAGTATCGTTAGTCACCGAGCAAGGGTAGGTTAAAATAACCTAACCCCGAAACTACATGTGCCGGTGTAGAGTGATTGAGGGGTAAATCCTCGTACTGAAGTGTTGATATTATTCTCCTTAATTGGAATGAGACAGATGTGTTGAGACTATTCCTTCTTAATAGTGGGGTCTCGTGTATTTTGTTTCTTATGTATAGTTATTTTAGGTACAGTCGGAGCCTTATTTCCAGCACCATCATATTACATTTTTGTATCAATTAGAGGCTCTGTAGACATAGTGTGGGATGTATTTTATGTTGGGTAACTCACTTGAAATGTTGTACTTGTAACACATGTTTCCACTTCTAAAACTACGAACGTGTAATGTATTTGGGGAATTTTTAATGACTTAACTAATGGTAACAAAATTGGTGTCATACCCATCATCCTCTTCTTGTCTAATTCATGATATCTTCACTTTATTCATGGGTAAGGTCGGGTAGAAGGCATCGAGTAGGCTTTCTTGACTGGGATATCTCGGTTGAGTTCCGGTGGCTCTCCCCAAGGTTGGAGTGTGACAATTTCTTTTTCATTTAAATGCTTATAAACTGTAGAGGTATATCAGGTGAGTATCTTTTGACTTAAAAACCTCTACACTACTTCACCAAGGTTAGTCAAGATACATACTAAGTACAACGCAAAAAACATCACAAATTTATTGCTCGCTAGTCAAAGATACTATAGTTTAAGTATCATCTCCTCGATGACTGGATTAAAACAGTGTTCGAATAATCTTCAGTAATTACTATCCGGGAAAATCAACACTTGATTTAATGATTATCAACTACGATTAACTACTAAAAATTTATCAATTAACAATTGATCACAAAAGACAGCAGATTAGAAATAAAGAAATATCAATGAGAGAAATAAGGGTAATTGACTAGACATGTGCAAGAAAATTGACTCTTGATCCAATTCTTGAGTTAGTTCACTCTATAAAACTGATGATTCTCACGAATTCAACAGATAATCAGATTACACTTGAAGTTAATGTTCCTCTTTCAATTAAACGTTAAATTCGGTAATTAATCCAACATAAGTACGATAAACAATTGCAACGAATAAAATGATGGTTATGGTGTAAATGTTAACTTCTCACGGATCTTTCTCTATTTTTCTAGTTTGATTAATAATTCAAGAGGCTTCTTCGATTACCTATTTGAATCACGAATTTAAACTAGAGCATGAAATGTAAAAAAATTCAATATCAAGCTCCTCTTTTGATTAAGAAAAATAATACACAACTTCATAATACGAATTAAAACTCCATCAATTAATTCAAACAATTGTCAACAAACAAATCCCTAATCAAGTTATCAAAACACCGTATTCGTTTGCACCCTAAGGGAAATTACTCCATAGCAATGGAAAAATCCATCTCAATAAGGTTTAAAAACATAGAAAACACCAATGCTAATGATTCAATACAAACTCCCGTATTGCACTGATTGTTAGTTGAAATATTGATGAATTCTTGTGTCTTCTTGCCTTAGTTGCTCTCAAATCTTTCACATGTCAAAAGTCCCTTCAAAAACATATTTTTGGTGTATTTATAACGTGCAGAAGTGGGTGTGGAAAAAACTACCCTTTCCAAGCCGAACTAGGACAATACTCTGAGAAAAATACACAAGCACGGCATGGGGCGGCACGCCAGTGGATATTTACAGAGACTTGTTTTATGACAAGGTTGGGCATTTTGCACGGCTGCGCCGCCCCATGCGGTGCCTCATGCGACGCGACTGTGATATTTTCTTAGAGTAAATTGTTTTCTTCACTTTTTGATATCCAGACTTGGCCCTAGACCCACGAACGCGATCCGGGCTTAATTTCTAGGGCTTATACTCATACTTCAAACCTCTCAATTGATCGATGTAGCTCCAAATTATCTTTTTGAATCGGATCACTTCTTGCATGGCATAAAACACGCAATAAGTAGAATTCACCATTATTTGAAATGAAACACACATACAACAACAACAACAACAACAACAACAACAACAAACCCAGTATGTTCCCACCAGGTGGGGTCTGGGGAGGGTAGTCTGTACGCAGACCTTACCCCTACCTAACAGGTAGAGAGGCTATTTCCAATAGACCCTCGGCTCAGGAAGGGTGATAAGAAGAAGAGGAAAGAAAGAAATGAAGAAAGAGGAAAGAGAAAAGAAAAAGGGAGAGATAAAGGATAAGTAGTACAAAATAATAGCAATAGGGAATACAATACCTGAGGCGAACAAAACCACATAACATAATAAATATCTAAGAATATGAAGTTACATGCGTGCTACTAAGACTATCGGTGAGCAACTAAAAAAGTACCCACTAACCTTCAACCTTAATCCTCGACCTCCACACCCTCCAAGGGTCAGGTTCTCAATGAGCTGAAGCAACGCCATGTCATGTCTAATCACCTCTCTCCAGTACTTCTTAGGCCTACCTCGACTCTTCTAAAACTCACCATGTACAACCTCCCACACCTCCTAACAGGAGCATTAATGCTTCTTCTCTTAACATGTATGAACAACCTCACCCTCGACTCCCGCATCTTGTCCTTCACGGAGGCTACTCCCACTCTGTCTCGAATAACTTCATTCTTAATCTTATCTCTCTTGTTACACCCACACATCCATATTAACATCCTCATTTCTGCTACTTTCATCTTCTGTACGTGGGAGTTCTTGACTGGCCAACACTCAGCCCCATACAACATAGCCGGTCGAACCACCGCTCTATAAAACTTACCCTTAAGTCTTGGCGGCACATTCTTATCACATAAAACACCGGAAGCAAGCCTCCACTTCATTCATCCCGCTCTGGATCGATGTGCGACATCTTTGTCGATCTCCCTGTTATCTTGGATAATACACCAGAGATACTTAAAACTTGCTCTCTTGGGGACAACTTGAGCATCAAGCTTTACCTCTATGTCTACTTTATGGGTCCCGTCACAAAATTTGCACTCCAAGTATTCTGTTTTGGTTCTACTCAATTTGAAACCTTTTAGACTCAAGGTCTGTCTCCAAACCACCAACCTCGCATTAACTCAGCTTTGCATCTCGTCAATCATCACTATATGATCATCAAATAGAATGTACCAAGGCACCTCCCCTTCGATGTGTCGCGACAGTACATCCATCGCTAAGGCAAATAAAAACGGGCTAAGAGTCGATCCCTTGTGCTACCCCATCACCACAGGGAAATGCTCCGAGTCACCACCCACAGTCCTCACTCGAGTCTTAGTATCATCATACATATCCTTCATCACCCTAATGTATGCTATCAGAATGCCTCTAGCCTCAAAACACCTCCACATGACCTCTCTCAGGACTTTATTGTATGCTTTCTCAAGGTCAATAAACACCATATGCAAGTCCTTCTTCTTCTCCTATAGCTTGATACCCCTATAATTGTTGAAATTTTTTATATCAACCTTGTTCTTATAAAGCAGAATCATCATACTTCACCTCCATTTTTTGGGCATCTTCTTCGTCATTAAAAATAACATTAAACAGCCTAGTGAGCCACTCCAAACCTGCTCGCCATGCGCTCTTCTAGAATTCCATCGGGATTTCGTCTGGCCCCGTCGCTCTGCACTTTCACATCTTACACATCGCCCCTTCCACCTCCTCTACCGTAATCCGCCTACAGTACCCAAAATCTTGCCGACTCTTAGAGTGCTCCAACTGACTCAGCACAATGCGTCTACCCCTCTCCTCGTTCAACAATTTATGGAAGTATGTCTGCCATCTTCTCCTAATAAGTGCATCTTCCATCAATACTTTTCCATCCTCGTCGTTGATGAACTTGAATTGGTCTAAGTCACGGGCCTTCCTCTCCCTCACCGTGTCCAATTGGTACAACTTTTTGTCCCCGCCTTTGCCCCCAAGCTCCTCGTACAAATGAGAAAATGCCACATTTTTAGCCATCGCAACTACTAACTTTGCCTCTTTCTTTGCCTTTCTGTAACACTCCCGATAAGTCCTTCCTTGTTTTTACTCTCCAGTAGCTTCAAATAAAGAGTTTTCTTAGTTTCCACTTTACCTTGGACCTCTCCATTCCACCACCAGTCCTCTCTATGACTCCCAGGAGAGCCCTCCGTGACCCCTAAGACCTCTCTAGCAGCTATCCTCATGCAATTCACAATCGTGAACCGCAAATGCGTCCCCCTAGTCATCCAGGCCCTCATAGCCAACAACTTCTCCCCTAACCTCTGAGCTTTGTCCTTGGTCAGGTTACCCCACTTGATATTAGGTTGCCTGCCTCTTCCTCTTACTCATCTTGATCTCCAGGTACATAACTAGAAGCCTATGTAGGGTTGTGAGGTGCTCACTTGGGATGACCTTGCAATCAGTGCATAGACCTTTATCGTATTTCCTACAAAGAAGATAATCACACAAAATGTAGTAATTAGAGTGTATAACATGGCTAAAACACGGACTTCTAGCCTACCATCAAAACCTCACACTTAGACCATTGTTCGTCCTCGAGAAATCAAACTACACTTCACATAGAGAGGACATTTTTCATCAAACAACTTCCCTAACACATCATGCAAAGAATATTTAAAGCGGACTAAGCAACCTATCATAAGCTCGACTCAAAACCCCCACGCATTTTTCACAATCTGCTCACTTACTCTAACATAGAGGTCAAAGTCATTATATTTCCTTTGCAAGTCATGTTCCCTCACACCAAAAAAAAAATAAAGTGTAGTTCCTACACAAAAATAAAATTCAAGAACAAATAGGAACTCAAGATAGACAAAATTCACTCACTCTTAGAATAAAAATTCATATGCCACAGAAGACGTACCGTAGGCTTGCACGTAGTGTAATACTCTACTAAGTGAGTTCATTCAGTCAAAGATCAAGAAGGAATTTATTTTGGTTGTAATGTAGGCTACGGGACGGGTAGGATACAATCTGGATAATAGTGACTACATGTCACGACCCAAATTTCTAACTCAGGTCGTGATGGCGCCCAACACCGGAGTCAGGCAAGCCAACACTAGTTTACTAACGAGGTTACCTCATTTAATAGGGTATTCATATACTAGCCAAGTTTTAAGTTAAGAAACCGTTAAATGAAAGCAGATAAGCGAGGCAACTTAACTCAATGTAACTCAAAAATCATGTGCCAACATATACAATTTAGCAAAAATACTAGAACGTCTACTACGTGAGCCAGGACCTAGTGTCACAAGTCTACAGGTGACTAGTAGAATATATACAAAGCTAGACAAAATAAATATACTACTGCCTGAAGAGAATAGACAGAAAATATCCAAAATAATAGACAACTCCACAGTGCTGCTGGGGATCGCCAGGAGGAGCAGCTCACCGTGAAGTCAGGCCCGGAATACTCTCAGGATCGCGCTCCGGTTTGATAACCAGATGCACCTGCCTCAGAACCTGTACAATTAAGTACAGTAGCGTAGCATGAGTACATATAAACAAATATGTACCCAGTGAGTCTCCCGTCTAAACTCGAAGAAGTAGTGACGAGAGGTAGACTTGATACTCACTAGGGTCAATGACAATAATATAATTAAATGAAACTAAACAGGATTAGCAGTTATGGAAATCAAGAAGACATGAAATATCAAGCATGTAAATTTGCAATCTACCCTCATGTGTCAAATAACCGTTTTCATGAAAATCCCAAGTTCCCTTCCACATAGAACATTTTATTTGATAATCACAAAAAGACTCTCAGTCAAATACATAGCACATAGGATGCCAAGGCGTACGGCCGAAGCGACACAAAAATATATGTGCACTACCGAGGGTCGAACGGCTCGAACCATAGATGCATCTATTACCCCGCTCGCGAATCGATCATGCGAAGCGGTTGACATAATTATAAGGCTACCCCGCTGATGAATCATACATGCGACGCAGGTGCTCGTATTCATACACAGAGTTAACAGGAAATCCAGGAATTTGATAGAGATTATACTTGGAAACAACGACTAAGGCAACAGTAAATCTTAATGTAACTTCCTAATATTCTCATACTAGTTCAAGGATAATAATTAACTAGGAATACAAGTAGAGATACAAGAAAGGAAAATAAAACATGCTTGTAAGCCCTAAAACTACCCGACATAGCATAGTAGTAGCTACGCACGGACTCTCGTCACCTCGTGCGTGTGTAGCCCCTGCAAATAAGGACAATTCAATCATATATAATTACCTATGGGGACAATTCCCTCTTACAAGGTTGGAAAGGAGACTCACCTCGTGTCGAACTTACTTCCCGAGCCAAGAATGCGCCCAAACTCCAAACTCGTCTCCCAAGGACTCGAAACTTGCCACAAGTTACTTAATTATATCAATAAATGCTAAATGAATCAATTCTAATGCATGGAAGTGAGTTTTCTAAAGTCTTTCCCCAAAAGTCAAAAATTGAACCCGGGCCCGCTCGGTCCAAACCCGAAATTCAGACCAAAACCCGATTACTCATTCGCCCCCGAGACCGGATATATAAATGGTTTTGGAATCCGACCTCAATTGGGATCTAAATCCCCAAATTTCAATATTCTTAGGTTTTACCCATTCGCCCCCGAGACCAGATATATTCTAGGATGAAATCTTGTAAAAAGAAGTTAAGGAGTGAAGAAAATGAGTTAGAAATCACTTACCAACATTTTGGAGAAGAAACGATGTTTGGAAAATCGCCTCTTATATTTTTGGGGTCTTGAAAAATGAAAAATAACTGAAAATCCCACTTATTTATACTCCTCTCAAGCCTCCCACCGCGGTCCGCGCAAAAACGACCGCGGACCGCGCTGGCAAAAATCAAGAAAAGGTGAAGAAAACCAAGAAAACTGACTGTAGTGACATGCATTAGTATTTTGTCCATAACTTTCTCTACAGATGTCCCAATTACGAGTAGATAAAACTAGACACGAAGGGCTACAACTTTCATTTTTGAATCATCTCAAAATTCCTTGTAGATAAAACTATATAGACCTCCGAAGTGGGACCAGTGGCCCTGCTCCTCCACCGCGGACCGCGAAAATAAAGCCGCGGCCGCGAAGCCCCCCACTGCGGTCAGCACAAAAAGAACCGCGGTCCACGGTGGTGGGTTCAAAGATTTGTCTTCTCTGACCTGCAACAGCTATATTTTAAGACTAAAGACATCGACCTACCCGGAACTCACCCGAGCCCTCATGTGATTACCCAAAAGGTCATCCTATGTAAATTTGATTATGACGGTGTCCGAGGACCCAAAAGCCTCCGTTTATCTCACCTCGATGTGCGTGCATAGCACGGGCGCGTGGCCAGGAAGCCTTCATGTGGAAACTTGATAAAGAATTGAAACTACGATAATTAATTGAATAAAGTTGACTTTGGTCAACATTTTTGGTAAACGGACCCAGACCCGTGATTTGACAGTCCCGGAGGGTCCGTAGGGAAATATGGGACCTGGGCATATGCCCGGAATCGAATTCCGAGGACCCAAGTCCGAGAAATGAGTTTTTAAAGAAAATTGTTTCCCGAAAATAATAAAGGCTTATGAAAATGAACCTCGATGTGAAACCTATGTTGCCAGGCCCGTATTATGGTTCCGGAGCATGGAACAGGTTCAATATGTGTTATTTGAGTTATCTGTGAAATTTGGTAAGGAACGGACTTGATTTGACGTGTTTCAGATCGAGAATGGGAAATTGAGAGTTAATGAAGTTATAAGGATTTCCTTAAATTTGAGATTTGGTTTGGAGCGTGATTTTATGTTATCGAGGTCCGAATTTGATTCTGAGATCGGGAATAGTCCCGTTATATCATGTATGACTTATCTAGAAAATTTGATGTCATTCTGAGTTGTATAGGTCGGTCCGACGCATTGTTATAGAATCAAGAACTTGAAGTTTCTTAAGTTAGGATTTTAGGGGTTTTGGGATGTGATTTTGAGATTTAGCGTTGTTTTGGGTGTTCCGAAGGCTTGATCTAGTCTGTATTATGAGTTAGGACTTGTTGGTATATTTGGACGGGGGCTCGGGTGGGCCCAGGTGCCTCCCGGACACCAAACGGGCCTAAAAACAAGCTAAAATAGTTGTTGGTGCACCTGTTTCTGGTGTGACTGCAGGTGCGGTTGCCTAGGCGTAGGTGCGGGACCGCTCCTGTGGTCCCAAGCATCGCAGGTGCGACCCCAAGTGAGGTCCCCCTTTCTCGCAGGTGCGGACAAAGGTCCGCAAGAGCGGAACCGCAGGTGCGGTAATCCCTCCGCAGGTGCGACCCCAGCCCCTGCTTGCAGGAGCGAGACCGCAGGTGTGGTCCTCGAGCCGCAGGTGCGGAATCCCTGTAGGCCAGACTGTTTTTAAATGCAAAAACTCGGGATTTCTTCATTCCCTTCATATCAAAAACTCCATTAGAGACTTGTGAGCTTGGGAAGAACACACCACGACCTAGCTACTGTTAAGGTAAGTTAATTCCTTCCTAATACTAGTTTCATGCATGGATAGTTAATGGGATTACCTACTAAATTAATGGAAAATCAAGAATTGGGTAGTAAATTTAGGGTTTTTAAGAAAATTTATGTATTGTCCATTTAATTCAATGAATTCAAGTAGAAACTTCATATTAATGATCCTTAGGCTATGGGTGGGTGATTCCTTCGAGAATTATCGGGATTCGAGCGTGCGGGCCTGGGGTCGAATTGTAGTATTTTTGGAAGAATGATAGGGAATGTATAATTAGGCTTTGGAATTGGTTTATTGAGTAATTATTGATGTTAATAAATCAATTATGTCTAGATATTATCGACTCGGAGTTGGATTCGAGAGGAAAGGCTGTGATTAAAACTTGACTTGCATTTTGGAGCCGAGGTAAGTGTTTGGCCTAACCTTAGCTTGAGGGATTAGGAATAGAGTCTTATTTGGTATATGTATTCATGTCCAACATATAGGCGAGGTGACGAGTTCCTATATGTGGTGGTCAAGCATGCCCGTGAGTCAATTGTGATGAATCACACCGTGTTCTTAATATTCTCTGTACTATAAGTAAGTGGTGATTTAGAAGCGATACATTGATGTTGTTTCACGACGTGGGGGAGTTATTGAGTTATTTGTTTCAGTTGAGGTCTTACTGTTGAAATTATATCTCTGAGCAAGTCTGGTTATAGCTGAGTCCTTTGCCGGAACGATAGAGATTTATTGAGTATTTCTGTACACTTAAGATTTCTTATTGTTATTTTGCACATTATATCGCTGATTTTTTATTATTTATCGCACGAGGGAACATGTCGTGCTGATTGTTTATTATTTATCGCACGAGGGGACATGACGTGCTGATTGGTTATTATTTATCACACGAGGGGACATGCCGTGTTGATTGTTTATCATTTATCACACGAGGGGACATGCCGTGTTGATTGTTTATTGTTTATCACACGAGGGGACATGCCGTGATGATTGTTACTGTTTATCGCACGAAGGAACATGCCGTGCCGATGTGTTACTGTTTGATGCACGAGGGGACATTCCGTGCCGAGTAATTTGTGAGGTGAAGCACGAGGGAACATGTCGTGCCTTGTGTTGTTCATTATCTGTTCTGAGGCGTTAAATTCCTGCTTTTATTGTTACATTTCAGTTGTTACTCTGTTCCACTATGCTAGTATTTGTTGCCCCTCTTATCCCCAGCATGTTTCTCCCCGTATCTATTTATACTGTTTATTTCCATCGATATTTTCTTGTTATTATATAGAATTACACAGGTATGTATATTGTTGTCGGTCCTAGCCTCGTCACTACTTCGCCGAGGTTAGGCTCGGCACTTACTCAGTACATGAGGTCGGTTGTACTGATGCTACACCTGCACTTCTTTATGTTGTGCAGACTACGCAGCCGGACCCGGTGGACACCGACGGAGGGAGCATTCCACCAGTTAATTAGGGGACCTTGAGGTAGACCCGCAGACGTTCGTGGGCCTTGGTGTTTCCTTCTTCCCTTCTCTTTTAGTTTTGTCTTATTTTATAGTTTCAGAGACAGTCATATGTACTTATTTTCAGACCATTGTATTCAGTAATCTCATAGACAGTTCGTGAGTATGTGACACCAGTTCTGGGATATGTATATGGGTTTTATTTCGAAGTTGCTATATTATTTTGAATTTAGTTAACCTTCATATTGTTGACCATTAATGCCTTAGTTGTCTTGTACGTTTTAGTTGTTAATGAGTTTATTTGGTTCAAACGTTGGCTTGTCTAGCAGGGTCAACGTTAGACGCAATCATGGCCCGAAGGTGGGATTTTGGGTCGTGACAAGTTGGTATCAGAGCCCTAGGTTGCTTAGGTCTCACAACTCACGGACAAACTTGGTAGAGTCTGAGGGATCGGTACAAAGACGTTTGTACTTATCCCCCAGAGGCTGCAAAGTTAGGAATAACTTCATATCTTTCATTCTCTGTCGTGCCATTTGAATTCTACACTAATTGAGTCTCTATTCTACTCTCTCGTAGATGGCGAGGACACGTGCTTCCTCATCGACCGATCAGCAACCTGATCCTCTTATTGCAGCTCCTACGAGGGCCCGAGGCCAAGGCCGTGCCAGAGGGCGAGGCATGGCAGGGTCCAACCCAGAGCAGCAACCCCAGTAGAGGACCCACAGGTAGACTTTGCTGGTGAGGTTCCTACTCTGACAGTTCCAGTTGGACCAGCTCAGGTCCTGGATGGGTTCATTGCCAACCTAGTGCTTTAGCACGCTCTCATCCGCTTGGTGGTACTTATGGAGAGTGTGGCTCAGGCCGGTCTTCTTCCTACTGAACCAGCTAGTTCTCAAGCCGGGGGAGGGACCCAGACTCCTGTTATTCATACCCCAGAGCAGGTTGCCACTCAGTTTCAGACTCCAGCACCTCAGACAGCTGGAGTAGCTCAGCCGGGTATTGTGGCACCGACAGCCGAGGGTGCAGCTATGTCAGCAGATGCTCTATGGAGACTGGATCGGTTCACCAAGTTATTCAATGCTACTTTTGCTGGTGCACCATCAGAGGATCCCTAGGATTATTTAGACAGTTGTTATGAGATTCTTCAGAACATGGGCGTTGTGGAGTCCAATGGAGTTGACTTTGCTACATTTCCTCTTTCGGGTTCCGCTAAGACTTGGTGGAGAGACTATTGCCTGACCAGACCAGCCGGGTCTTCCCCATTGACTTGGGCTCAGTTCTCCGAGCTATTATTGGGCAAGTTTCTTCCCATTACTCAGCGAGAGGATCTTCGGAGGTAGTTTGAGCGCCTCCAGCAGGGATCTATGTCTGTCACCCAGTACGAGACCAGGTTCATCACTTTAGCTAGGCATGCACTTATGATACTTCCCACTGATCGGGAGAGGGTTCGGAGATTTATTGAGGGTCTAGCTCAGCCTATCAGACTTCAGATCGCTAGGGAGACGGGTACTGATATATCCTTCCAGGATGCAGCTGATGTGGCAAGACGCATTGAGATGGTATTATCCCAGGGTGGGGGTCAGGGTTCTGACAAGAGACCTCGTCATTTTGGCCGTTTCAGTGGTGCCTCATCGGGAGGCAGAGATTCCTTTGGTAGAGGTCATCCCCCTAGGCCTTATCAGTTAGCACTCCAGGCATCCCGCACTACACCATCAGCTCCCATCAGAGCACCGCTGATTCAGAGTCTTTAGGGTGGTAATTCTGGTCGTCAGGGACAGTTCCAGGGTCAGTATTCTCAGCAGCCAAAGACTTGCTACACTTGCGGTGGTATGGGGCATATTTCTAGGTTTTGCCCCCAAAGTTTTGGTGGTTCTCAATATCAGGGTTCCCGTGCCATGGTTCCCGCATCAGGTGCACCCTCGCCCCCTTAGCCAACTAGGGGTGGTCGTGGTGCTAGAGGTGGAGGTCAGACTCATAGATGTGGAGGGAAGGTCATGAGAGGTAGGGGTCAGCCCGTAGCAGGTAGACCTAGAGATGTGCAGGTTGGAGGGGCTCCGCCCCGATGCTATGCTTTTCCGGCCAGGCCTGAGGCTGAGGCCTCTGACACAGTTATCACAGGTACGGTATCAGTTTGCAGTCGAGATGCTTTGGTATTATTTGATTCGGGTTCTACTTTCTCTTATGTGTCCTCATATTTTTCCTCTTATTTGAGCATGTCTCGTGATTCCCTGAGTGCTCCTGTATATGTGTCTACCCCGGTGGGTGATTCTATTGTGGTAGATCGAGTCTACCGTGCTTGCTTAGTAGTTATTGGTGGTATGGAGACTCAGGTTGATCTTTTGCTTATGGATATGGTGGAATTTGATGTTATATTGGGGATGGATTGGCTATCTCCCTATCATGCTATTCTAGACTGTCATGCCAAGACAGTGACCTTAGCTTTACCAGGAGTACCTCGTTTGGAGTGGAGAGGGACTCCTAGTCGTTCTTCCGGCAGAGTTATTTCTTATATGAAGGCTCGGCGTATGGTCGAGAAGGGTTGTTTGGCGTATTTGACCTATGTTCGTGATTTTAGTGTTGAGGTTCCTTCTATGGAGTTTGTACCTGTGGTTCATGAGTTCCCAGAGGTTTTCCCTGCTGACCTGCCGGGTATGCCACACGACAGGGATATTGACTTTTGTATCGAGGTGGCCCAGGGCACTCAGCCCATTTCTATCATGCCGTATCGTATGGCCCCGCCAGAGTTGAAGAAACTGAAGGATTAGTTGTAGGACTGGTTGGATACAGGCTTCATTAGGCCTAGTGTTTCTCCTTGGGGTGCTCCAGTGTTGTTTGTCAAGAAGAAATATGGATCGATGAGGATGTGTTTTGACTACCGGCAGCTGAATAAGGTTACTATCAAGAATAGGTATCCTCTGCCGAGGATTGATGATCTATTTGACCAGCTTCAGGGTGCTACAGTGTTTTCCAAGATACACTTGAGATCTGGTTACCATCAGCTGAGGATTAGGGCTTCAGATGTTCCGAAGACAGCCTTCCGCACTCGTTATGGGCATTATGAGTTTTTGGTGATGTTATTCGGGTTGACAAATGCCCCCGCTGCTTTTATGGAGTTGATGAACCGAGTGTTCAGGCCTTATTTGGACTCATTCGCCATTGTTTTCATTGACGATATATTGATATACTCTCGCAACCGAGAGGAGCATGAGCAACACCTTAGAGTCGTCCTCCAGACTCTGAGGGATAGTCAGTTGTATGCCAATTCTCCAAGTGTGAGTTTTTGTTGAGTTCAGTTGCATTTATAGGCCATGTGGTTTCATCAGAGGGTATTCAGGTGGATCCCAAGAAGATTTCAGTAGTCAAAGATTGTCCTAGACCCACTTCAGCTACAAAGATTAGGAGTTTCTTGGGCTTAGCAGGTTATTATCGCCGATTTGTGGAGGGCTTTTCATCTATCGAAACCCCAATGACCAAGTTGACCTAGAAGTGTGCCCAGTTCAGGTGGTCGGATGAGTGTGAGGTGAGCTTTCAGAAGCTCAAGACGTCCTTGACCACGACACCAGTGTTAGTTTTGCCCACAAATTCAGGATCGTATACCGTGTATTGTGATGTGTCACGGGTTAGGCTTGGTGCAGTATTGATGCAGGGTGGCAAAGTTATAGCCTATGTTTCTCGTCAGTTGAAGATTCATGAGAAGAACTATGCAGTTCATGATCTCGAGCTTGCAGCTATTGTTCATGCATTGAAGATTTGGAGGCATTACTTGTATCGTGTGCCTTGTGAGGTGTTTACAGATCATAAGAGTTTACAGTATCTATTTAGGCAAAAAGATTTGAACATGAGGCAGAGAAGGTGGTTAGAGTTACTGAAGGATTATGATATTACCATTCTTTATCATCCGGGGAAGGCCAATGTGGTGGCCGATGCTTTGAGCCGGAAGTTAGTCAGTATGGGCAGTCTAGCTTATTTATCAGTTGGAGAGCGACCTCTTGCGTTGGATGTTCAGGCTTTAGCCAACCGATTTGTTGAGGTTGGAGGTTTCTAAGACTGGCAGTGTGTTGGCCCATACTGTGGCCCGTTCTTCATTGTATGACCGTATTCGGGCCAGGCAGTATGATGATCGTCATTTATGTGTTCTTAGAGATATAGTCCGGCACGGAGGTGCCAAGCATGTAACGATTGATGATGAGGGAGTTCTACGGATGCAGGGCCGTATTTATGTACCTGATGTTGATGGTATTCGTGAGTTGATACTACAGGAGGCCCATAGTTCCCGGTATTCCATTTATCCGGGCGCCACAAAGATGTACGAGGACTTGCGGCAGCATTATTGGTGGTGGATGATGAAGAAGGATATTGTAGCTTATGTAGCTCGGTGCTTGAACTATCAGCAGGTTAAGTACGAGTACCACAGACCCGGTGGTTTGATGCAGCAGATTCAGCTTCCTGAGTGGAAGTGGGAGCGTGTCACCATGGACTTTGTAGTTGGACTCCCACGGACTCAGAGGATGTTTGATGCAGTTTGGGTTGTGGTGGATAGGCTAACCAAGTCAGTGCAATTCATTCCGGTATCAGTTTCACATTCAGCGGAGATGTTGGCAAAGATATATATGAAAGAGATTGTTCGATTGCATGGTGTGCCCTTATCCATTATATCAGACAGAGGTACTCAATTTACCTCCCATTTCTGGAGAGTATTTCAGCGAGAGTTGGGCACACATATTGATTTGAGCACAACATTCCATCCTCAGACGACGGTCAGTCCGAGGGAACTATTCAAATTTTGGAGGATATGTTGCGGGCTTGTGTTATTGATTTTGGTGGTTCATGGGACCAGTTCTTGCCTTTAGCTGAGTTTGCCTACAATTAGAGCTACCAGTCGAGCATTCAGATGGCTCCGTAGAAGGCATTATATGGTAGACGGTGTCGGTCTCCAGTCGGATGGTTTCAGCCAGGAGAGGCCAGATTGTTGGGTTCTGAGTTAGTCCAGGATGCCTTGGACAAGGTGAAGATTATTCAGGATAGACTTTGTACAGCTCAATCCAGGCAGAAGAGTTATGCGGATCGCAAAGTTTGAGATTTGGCATTTATGGTAGGAGACCGGGTATTCCTTCGAGTGTTGCCTATGAAGGGCGTGACGAGGTTCGGGAAGAAGGGCAAGTTGAGCCCTAGGTACATTGGTCCATTCGAGATTTTTGATAAGGTGGGAGAGGTGGCTTACAGACTTGCCTTGCCGCCGAGCTTATCAGCCGTACACCCGGTGTTTCATGTGTCTATGCTCCGGAGGTATATTGCGGATCCATCTCATGTACTTGACTTCAGCGGTGTCCAGTTGGACAAGAATTTTTCTTACGAGGAGGAGCCGGTAGCCATTTTGGCTCGGCAGGTTCGTCAGTTGAGATCGAAGGGTTATCCTTCAGTTCGTGTTCAGTGGAGAGGTCAGCCTGTTGAGGCAGCGACCTGGGAGTCCGAGTCCGATATGCGGAGCCGATATCCCCATCTTTTCCCCGATTCAGGTACCTTTCTATATCCGTTCGAGGGCGAATGTTTGTTTTAGAGGTGGGGATTGTGATGACCAAAAAGGTCATCCTATGTAAATTTTATTATGACTGTGTCCGAGGCCCTGAAAGCCTCCGTTAATCTCACCTCGATGTGCATGCGCAGCCCGGGCGCATGGCCGGGAAGCTTTCATGTTGAATCTTGATAAAGAATTGAAATTATGATAATTAATTGAATAAAGTTGACTTTGGTCAACATTTTTGGTAGACAGACCCGGACCCAGGATTTGACAATCTCGGAGGGTCTGTAGGAAAATATGGGACTTGGGCGTATTCCCGGAATCGAATTCCGAGGACCCAAGTCCGAGAAATGAATTTTTAAAGAAAATTATTTCCTTAAAATAATAAATGCTTATGAAAATGAACCTCGATGTGAAACCTGTGTTGCCAGGCCCGTATTATGGTTCCGGAGCTCGGAACAGGTTCAATATGTGTTATTTGAGTTATCTGTGAAATTTGGTAAGGAACGGACTTGATTTGATGTGTTTTGGATCAAAAATGGGAAATTGAGAGTTAATGAAGTTATAAGGATTTCCTTAAATTTGAGATTTGGTTTGGAGCGTGATTTTATGTTATCGAGGTCCGAATGTGATTCCGAGATCGGGAATAGTCGCGTTATGTCATTTATGACTTGTCTGCAAAATTTGATGTCATTTTGAGTTGTATAGGTCGGTCTGGCGCATTGTTATAGAATCAAGAACTTGAAGTTTCTTAAGTAAGAATTTTAGGGGTTTTGGGATGTGATTTTGAGATTTAGCATTGTTTTGGGTGTTCCGAAGGCTCGAGCGAGTCCGTATTATGATTTAGGACTTGTTAGTATATTTGGACGGGGGCTCGGGTGCGCCCAGGTGCCTCCCAAACACCAAACAAGGCTAAAAACCAGCTAAAATAGCTGTTGGTGCACCTGTTTCTTGTGTGAACAGTCGCAGGTGCAGTTGCCCAGTCGTAGGTGCAGGACCGCTCCTGCGGTCCCAAGCATCGCAGGTGCGACGCCAGGTGAGGTCCCTCTTTCTCGCAGGTGCGGACAATTGTCCGCAGGAGCGGAACCGTAGGTGCGGTAATCCCTCCGCAGATGCGAACCCAGCCCCTCTTTCCCAGTTCCGCAGGTGCAAGCCCCTGCTCGTAGGAGCGAGACCGCAGGTGCGGTCCTCGAGCCGCAGGTGCGGAATCCCTGTAGGCCAGACTATTTTTAAATGCAAAAACTCGGAATTTCTTCATTCCCTTCATACAACCATTAGAGACTTGTGAGCTTGGGAAGAACACACCACTACCTAGCTACTGTTAAGGTAAGTTAATTCCTTCCTTATACTAGTTTCATGCATGGATATTTAGTGGGATTACCTACTAAATTAATGGAAAATCAAGCATTGGGTAGTAAATTTAGGGTTTTTGAGAAAATTTGCGTGTTGTTCGTTTAATGCTATGAATTCAAGTAGAAACTTCAGATTAATGAAACTTAGGCTATGGGTGGGTGATTTCTTCGAGAATTTTAAGGATTCGAGTGTGCGGGCCCGGGGTCGAATTGTGGTATTTTTGGAAGAATGATAGGGAATGTATAATTAGGCTTTGGAATTGGTTTATTGAGTAATTATTGATGTTAATAAATCAATTATGTCTAGATATTATCGACTCGGAGTTGGATTCGAGAGGAAAGGATGTGATTGAAGCTTGACTTGAATTTTGGAGCCGAGGTAAGTGTTTGGCCTAACCTTAGCTTGAGGGATTAGGCATAGAGTCTTATTTGGTATATGTATTCATGTCGAACATATAGGCGAGGTGACGAGTTCCTATATGTTGTGGTCAAGCATGCCCGTGAGTCAATTGTGATGAATCATACCGTGTTCTTAATATTCTCTGTACTATAAGTAAGTGGTGATTTAGAAGTGATACATTGATGTTGTTTCACGACGTGGGGAGTTATTGAGTTATTTGTTTCAGTTGAGGTTTTACTGTTGAAATTATATCTCTGAGCAAGTCTGGTTATAGCTAAGTCCCTTGCCGGGACGATATAATTTTATTGAGTATTTCTGTACACTTAAGATTTCTTATTGTTAATTTGCACATTATATCGCTGATTGTTTATTATTTATCGCACGAGGGGATATGCCAGGCTGATTGTTCATTATTTATCGCACGAGGGGACATGCCGTGCTGATAGTTTATTATTTATCGCACGAGGGGACATGCCGTGCTGATTGTTTATTATTTATCACACGAGGGGACATGGCGTGTTGATAGTTTATCATTTATCACATGAGGGGACATGCCGTGTTGATTGTTTATTGTTTATCACACGAGGGGACATGTCATGATGATTGTTATTGTTTATCGCACGAGGGGACATGCCGTGCCGATGTGTTACTGTTTGATGCACGAGGAGACATTCCGTGCCGCGTGATTTGTTATGTGATGCACGAGGGGACATGTCGTGCCTTGTGTTGTTCATTATCTGTTCTGAAGCGTTAAATTCCTGCTTTTACTGTTACATTTCAGTTGTTACCCTGTTCCACTATGCTAGTATTTGTTGCCCCTCTTATCCCCAGGATGTTTCTCCCCGTATCTGTTTATACTGTTTATTTCCGTCGATATTTTCTTGTTATTATATAGAATTGCACATGTATGTATATTGTTGTCGGCCCTAGACTCGTCACTACTTCGCCGAGGTTAGGCTCGGCACTTACTCAGTATATGGGGTCGGTTGTACTGATGCTACACCTGCACTTCTTTATGTTGTGCAGACTACGCAGCCAGACCCGGTTGACACTGACGGAGGGAGCATTCCACCAGTTTACTCAGGGGACTTCGAGGTAGACCCGCAGACGTTCGTGGGCCATGGCGTCTCCTTCTACCCTTCTCTTTCAGTTCTGTCTTATTTTGTAGTTTCAGAGACAGTCATATGTACTTATTTTCAGACCATTGTATTCAGTAATCTCATAGACAGTTCGTGAGTATGTGACACCAATTCTGGGATATGTATATGGGTTTTATTTCGAAGTTTCTATATTATTTTTAATTTATTTAACCTTCATATTATTGACAATTAATGCCTTAGTTGTCTTGTACGATTTAGTTGTTAATGAGCTTATTTGGTTCAAACGTTGGCTTGTCTAGCGGGTTCAACGTTAGACGCAGTCCTTGCCCGAAGGTGGGATTTCTAGTCGTGACACCTCGGAACTCCAAACCTAACGTACCAATAAGTCCTAAATCATATTACGGACTCGCTCGAGCCTTCGGAACACCCGAAACAACGCTAAAACTCAAAATCACCCCTCAAAACCGCTTAGAATCAAACTTAAGAACTTTAAGTTCTTGAATTCGGTTTAAATGCACCGAACCGATCTATACTACTCGGAATGACACCAAATTTTGCAGGCAAGTCATAAATGACATAACGGAACTATTTCCGGTCTCAGAGTACTGTTCGAATCTTGATAACACAAAAACACGTTCCAAACCAAATTATGAACTTAAGGAAACTCTATTTTTGTTATTTGGCGTTGAAACGCTCCCGGGTCATCCAAAACCCATTTCGTACATACACACAAGTCTGAAATCATAATACGAAGCTACTGGAACCGTCGCAACTCGATTCCGAGGTCGTTTACTCAAAATGTTGACCAAAGTCAAACTTGGCCTTAAAGGCCAAACCTTAAGGAACCAAGGGTTCCTATACCACTCTAAACACTTCCAAATATCGAATCACCCATCCCCGCAAGTCATAAATCACTATAAGCCGCTACGGGAAATCTTATTTAGGGGAACGGGGTCCGATTACGCAAAACGACCGGTCGGGTCGTTACACTACACCTCGCTGAGCACTTTTCACCAATTCAAACCCCACACTTATGTTGAACAAAATGTTCCAACATTCCTAACATACTAGCACCAAGCTCTCAATTTTGTTTAAGCACAAATAAATCAATATTTACCACTCGTAAGGAATAATTTCTTTATAATATTTCCAAACACCAACTTTTTTTTCTTTTTTTCTTTCTAAGTCCTGATTGTTTTCCTTTTCCGAGAAAATTATTTTCCAATTTCCTACAAATGGCTCTCACAATTTTTCAAATAGTGAACTTTCTCATTTTCTATAGTTCCATTCAACCC
>ML264878.1:20307-32295 GCA_005239495.1 Nicotiana undulata | reverse complement strand
CCCTTAGGCCATAAACAAACCGGGTTCTCGACCCAAAACAGTGTTTCATTTTTTTCCAATAAATAGTATCAAAATACTCTGAGTGTCAAAACCATTTATCAGAAAACGAGTGAGTGTAATTCACAACATATCAAGTGAGGAAACATAGTAAAACAGTCCCCCAAGGGGTAAACAGATCGGCACTAGGCCCCAAACACGGCTTACAGCCCAAAACATATCATAATATATAAATACTAATTAAGCATAAGCTTAAAAATTGGTTTAGCAACTCAATGGTCGCCTAAATACGGAGATATTTCCAAAGTTTCAATCTTTCCAGTTCAAAACCCGTAAAAGGGTGCATAGTCCGGGGTTACATACCCTCAGGACAAGATTTCAAGACATTACTTATCTCAAAACTAGCCCGCAAACTATTCCGCGATGCGTTTGCCTTTCAAATCAACTTTCTGATGCTCCAAATCTACCAAGTTCAGATTTTTATCATCAATTTATGATTAAGGAATGAATTCCCATCGAAAAATATCGATTTTTAACTCAAAATCCGAATTCGGTCAAAACCCGGCCCCAGGGCCCACGTCTCAAAATCCGACGAAACTCGCAAAAATTCGAACACCCGTTCCGATACGAGTTCAACCATACAAAATTATTGAATTCTGACATCGGATTGGCTTTCAAATCTTAAATTTTTATTTTTGGAGAATTTGATAAAAAAAATCCGATTGTTCTTCAATAAATTCATGGATTCGCGATATAATTGAGTGGGGAATCATGATCTATAAAGGATTTAAGATAAATAACACTTACCTCGTTCAAATTCGTGAAAACCCCTCAGAAAATCGCCTACACCGAGCTCCCCCAACTCTTTTTTTGTTAAAAATGGCCAAAAACCCTCGTTTTATAGAGTTTTACGTTTTGGGCGCCACAGGTGGCGCCGGGCGCTGCCTGTGGAACTGATTACAGTAGCAAAAAAAATCCTGGCGCCCTGCACGGCGCCCAGCGCTACCCTGGGCGCTGGCGATGGAAATTGTTTTTCCCCGTCACGAAAATGTGCATAACTCTCACATACAATGTCCAAATTCGTCGATTCTTTTTTCTATGGATCCGAAATTTTGATACGGATCTAATGCTTCAATCAAAACCGAATTTGGAGCTCATTTTCTTAGTGAGGTACCACTTATTCTTGAAGAACAACGTCGAAACATTCTTGAAATGACCAAGTTAAATTCCGTTAACCATCCGAAGTCGTCCCGAGACCCTAGATACGTCAACTAAATTTACCAACACATCCCATATGATAATTCAAACTTAGTTGAACTCTCAAAACACCAAAACTAACATCAAAACACCAATTTTACCTCGGATTCAGGCCTAAGAACTTTGATGTTTCTAAAATCCACCAATGATGCTGAAACTATCCAAATCAACTCCGTTTGACCTGAAATTTTGCAGACAAGTCTAAAATGACATTACGAACATGTTCCAACTGTCAGAATTCCATTCCGACCTCTATAGACTATTTTCCACTGCCGACCGGAAATCTCCAAAAAGTAACTTTCGCCAATTCAAGCCTAATACTACACCGGGCATCAAAAAATTATTCCGGACACACTCATAAGTCCCAAATCACCTAACGAAGCTATTCGAGTTGTAAAATTCACATTCTGGAGTCATTTACCAATAATTCCACTCTTAGTTGACTTTTTCTCATTTTAAGGCTATTCTTAAGGACTAAGTGATTGAATTCTCATTTAACCATTCCGATTTCAAGCCTATCAACTCCAACACATCCATAATGGAATAACCAACCTATGACATGTCAAATACAGTAATTATAATGCAGGTTCTACGTAACGACTGACCGGGTCGTTACATTTGCCTTAATTTTTTTAAGACCTTCACTCTAAATGTATAGTGTGTCCCTACGAATATGATTGTCACTCTACGTTTTCTTTCCATATCCAATTATGTACCTCTAATAACCTGTTATCCTTTCTTCCTTGACTGATGCCCTCTATGATATCTGATCCTGTTTGTATTATACTGTTTAATCTGAGTTTGGTATAATCTGATCCTTTAAGTTCTAAAATGGTCGTATTACTTGGTTTTATTAGTCTAATGCCCTTGCCTGTTAACTTTGCAATCTCAGGCTCCTTGTTTCTTATCATATGTCGCCTTACCCCAATGTGTTAGTTTGCTTCTTGAGTTCATGTTCATTATGTGATTATCTTATAGTGTTTGCAAATGCTTTTCCAAACCTATTACTTTGCTACTATTTTTTCATTGATCGTTTCTTGTTATAAGTCTAATTCTGGGCCGGCTGAAAGCCAAGGCTCCCCTAAAGATCTTCTATCAACCTCCCTAGTGTGAGCACTTCCCGGGGTCCATTTTGAGATCCTTGTGAACTCTGACACACTAGGGTCTAAGGTTATTTGGCCACTTTGTCCTAATTGTTCAACTCTGCTCCCCCCTTTTCACTTACTGGACAAGCCAATAAGCTTGTATAAATGACTGTTTTTTGTAGGACTTTTTATTAAATTATGGCTACTGGATGTGGGCTATTTTGTGTAAATGAAGATTGTTTTCTGGGCTGTGGTGAAACCTGTAAGGATACGAAATTGAGGGCATGGCCAGGCTGGGTATACTTTGAGCCTGTCTTAGGCCCACTATAGTTATTCTGTAACTTTGTAATTTGTTTCATTCATTGAGACTGTAATAATGCTGTAATAACAATTGAGTGTTAGTAAATTTGGAAAATGGGTTTACTCTAATATTTGCATGAACGAGTAGACATTCTGCCTATAGGTGTTTAATTTGTTCAACATGTTCTGCTCCTATGTGTTGTTATATAACCTGCCTATAGGACCTGAGTGTTTAAGTCGTTTGACATATTTTGCTCCTATATGTTTTGTTAGATATCATGCCTACAGGAAATGAAATAAAATGAACAATCTTTCAATTTGCATTGCGGCATATTCATTAGATACTATGACCATATGATTACATTAGCTTATGTTTTGTTGATATCCATCTAGAAATCATGCCTATAGGACTTCAACTGGTTAATGTGTTGTTGTTATTATATTTCTCACCTAGAAGACATGCCTATAAGAGTCAAGTATAAAAATCAGTTTCAATTACTAATCGTTAGAAATCCTGCCTATAAGGTAATACCACTCGCTTTTAAGTGTTAATATTGAACTTTCAACACTGTTTCATTGCTTAACTATGCCACTATTAGAAAGTATGCCTATAGGATCAAGCTGAGTAATTATGAGTATTTTCAATGGTTATCACTGCTCACTACTGCGTAAATCACCTAGATATCATGTCTATAGGTTTAATCGCTTATAATCTGTAATCAGCAGGCAAACTGTGTAGTCGCTTAGAAATTATATCTAAAATGGTACCTTGCATCTGAAACTGCCTGCACGTTTGAATCCGAGGTCACATAGAAACCATGTCTATAGGGCTTAATGGCTTTAATTCTGAAATTGTCTAACGCCTAATGTGAAAATTTGTTCGCGTGCATTTGTTGTCTAAGTGTGGATGCTAACTTGACCCCTTGATTGCCTTTACATGAAGTCCAACTTATTTTGTATGTCGCCTAGTTTTATCACTTTTGAGCAACCTAAGTTAAGTCTAGAACTATCCAAAATAGAGGTCCAAACGCCTCCTGGCCATAGGCATGGGACGGGTAATGCACGCATAAGAAACAGTTTAGAATCAACTAGTGCGCTTTAGGTAAAAACTTAAAGATAGTAACCCGGTAGCACGAGATGATAGTCTGTGCCCACTGAATAATACGAGTAACACCCCATCTCGAGGGAGTTATGAAGTATTATTTATGTTGCACAGGGTGATCCTTTAGGCTAAAAAACTTAGAACCCCCCACCTTTAAATCAGTTATTTGTGTTTCCTCAAGGACTTTCTAATAATGTTTTTTTTTTCAAACTTCTTGTTTTTCTCTCTGACTATTTGACTAATTCATATAATTCTAGTTCGGTCGGGACCCACAATTGTGGACCTCGAGGAATGCCTAACACCTTCTCCTCGAGGTAATTTGATCCTTTACTCAATCTTTGGTGACACAAACTGGTTAAACCAGAGTTATTTGCAAACGGGTGCCCTAACACACCTCAAACTCGTTAGGTGGTGACTCTCTCTTTTAACACCTTCCTTAAAGGAGTTGTCACGTGTCGAAACCCGATTTCGCGAGAAAAAGGGGCGCGATAATAACAATTCCCAACTCTCTCCGAAAAGTCGATAAAGTCACCCTCGGTCCCACATGCCCGAATTTCGAATTTCCGAAGAAAGTTGTTACCCATAACATTAAGAACTCAAATATATAGTTTATTCTCAATTCCATGCCCAAATTCGTGGTAAAAATCCAAAAATACCAATTTCTAGGTTTTCTACCAAAACCCCAAATTTTCTCTAATTTTTCATGAATTTCCATGTTAAAATCTATATATAATCCAAGTATTTAACTTGCAATAGGTGGGAATCACTTACCTTGCATTAGATGGTGAAAATACCCCCTTGAAGAGCTCCAAAAATCGCCAAGCCGTGTGGAAGATGGAGAAATGAATCCAAACCCTGTTTTTAAAACATTCTGCCCAGCACAGTCTCCCCATCTTCGCATTCGCGACCAAGGCCTCGCGTTCGCGAAAGACAAATGCCACTGCCCAAAATCTCTCCTACACGTTCGCGACCAGGAGGACGCGTTCGCGAAGCCTTCCATCCTTATTGTTGCGCGTTTGCAAGGTAAGCCTCGTGTTCGCGAAGGCTAAGCGACTCCAAGGCCCAGTTCCCTTTTCCTTCTACGCATTCACGACCTCCCTGTCGCGTTCGCTTAGTTTGCTTCAGCTTTTCCCTCCGCGTTCGCAACCCCTGTGTCGCGTTCGCGGTGAACAAAAATCAGCAGATCTAAATCTTTCTTCGTGAACACGGGACTCCCTTCGCGTCCGTGAAGGACAAAACCAGAACCAGCAACAACAGTTCCAAAATAGATCAACTTGATCCGAATCGACCCCGAAACACACCCGAGGCCCCTGGGTCTCCGTCTAATCACACCAACCTGTCCTAAAACATGACATGAACTAGCCGATGCCTCAAACCACACCAAACAACATCAAAATCATGAATCGTACCCCGATTCAAGCTTAATGAACGTTAGAACTTCAAACTTCTACATCTGATGCCGAAACCTATCAAATCACGTTCGATTAACCTCAAATTTTGCACGTAAGTCACATTCGACATTATGGACCTACTCCAGCTTCCGGAATCAAAATCCGACCCCGATATCGAAAGTCCACTCCCGACCAAACTTCCAAAAAAACCTCCAGCTTCCAACTTTTGCCAAATGACCCCAAAATGACCTACGGACCTCCAAATTCATATCTGGACGCATTTCTATGACTAGAATCACAATACAGAGCTATTGTACTCTCGAAATCCCAAACGGACATCGATAACATTAAAATACACTTCAACCCAAACTTATGAAATTCTTCCAAAATGCTAACTTTCCATAATGAGCACCGAAATGCTCCCGGGTCACCCAAAACCCGATCCAGACATACTCCCAAGTCCGAAATCATCATACGAACCTATTGGAGCTTTCAAATCCCGATTCCGAGGTCACTTACTCAAAAGTCCAACCTTAGTTAATTTTTTTCAACTTAAAGCTTCCGAAATGAGGATTTTTCTTTCCAAATCAACTCCGAACTTCCTGAAATAAAATTCCGACCACACGTACAAGTCCTAATACCTGAAGTGAAGCTACTCAAGGCCTCAAATCGCTGAATAACACTAGAGCTTAAAACAACTGGTCGGATTGTTACAATTCCTGTGAGGAAGTGAGTTTCCAAAACCATTTGTTTGTATAGTAGAATCCAAGCTGATATCTTAAAAATTTTTGTGTCAGAAATTTTAATATGGCTTCATATACTTCCCTTGATTCTTTTGATGCCTATTTTATCGGGATTATGTTATGTTTCCTACTTTTTCTTTTTGTTTAAAGGTGAGGACAAAATGTTTAATCAGATATAAGTTTCAAGACAAATGTTCATTTTGGTAATTGGATGCAATCCGAAGGTGACATGTCCTATATTTTCCCTTATCTCTGATTCTCTAATTTTTTATTATTGTCTATTTTATTTAGCCGATAAACCGTCAGATAATTGCTAACCTATTACCAATCCGCCCGATATCTTATTGGTTGGCTAATTAATTACTATATTTATAAATCGATAACTGATAAACTAAACCATTATACGTAAATATACACCCGATTCGCCCGATAAGCACCCCTACTGTCCAGCCAATAACATATGGTGATTAGATGTGAAGTGAATTTAGATAATGAAATATGGACAAGTACGTAAAGCTAATTTCAAGATAGAAGATGGATTGGAGGTTCGAATTGTAAGGTCAAAAAGTAAGCAGGGATGAAACTTTTCATGTATTTTTCAAGGCAGTAATATTCGGGCCCGTTAAACTGGACAATATTTATTTAGTTTCTCTTTAAATTTCACATGATTTTTAATACCTCCCTGAACTTGAAAATTTGATGGTCTTGACCCCCTAGATGTTGATGTGGCAAATAGCGTGAATACCCCCTCTTTTAGGCACGTGGAAGGAAATAAAAATAAAAAAATCAGCCTCCAAGTGAGGTATTTTATAAATATTAATTGCCATATAATCAAATATAATAATTATTTGTTCCAATAGTATTTCTCTTTGTTCTTCTTAATTTACGTTGCATATTTTATCCCAATTGTACTTAATTTAGATACAATGAATGTATTTCTTTATTTTTTCCGGTCCAAATCTACAAAAGTTGGTTGAAACTCCATTATTTTTGGCTAATAAAAGAAGATTTAGCCAAAGTAATGAAGTTCAAATGGTGTATTTTCTACAAGGAGAAAAATATATTGTGTATTTCTATATTTATTTTAATGCATTTATTTAAGCTATGCATTTTTTTTCGAATACAAATTCACAAATATTTGGTCGAAAATTTTGTCACGACCCAAAATCCCAATCTTAAGGGTCGTGATGGCGCCTAACACCACACTTGCTAGGAAAGCCAATGTTAGAGTTCGATTAGCTATTTTTCTTTGATTATCCATTTAAACATAATAAACAATTATAAAATAAACTTAAGCTACTGACTTTCAATGAATAATTCCAAACATAAACTAATAAATACTTAAACAAACCGAGCCACGAACTAATTATATAAGTAACTCTAGAACTACCGTAGGGTGTAGTGTCATAATTCACTAACTACTAAAGAATACTACAAATAATGGGCTGAAAGAAATAATGTGTAACTGTTCTGAATCAAATAAAACAGTAGTCTCAATATTATAGAGAAGACTCTCGGGATATGCAAACGCCGGCAGATATACATTGTGTCTCCGGAAAAGAAATAGGTAGAAGCTCTAAGTATCTCTAATGCTGGCCAGTACCCGGATCTGCACAAAAGAGTGCAGAGTATAGTATCAGTACAACCGACTCCATGTACTGAGTAAGTGCCGAGCCTAACCTCGACGAAGTAGTGACGAGGCTACGGCGGGGCATTAATAACATAACGTGTGACAATAATAAATAATAAAGCAAGAAAGAAATTTAAAACAAGTAAATAGTAACAACTGTAACAACAATTTAAAATAACTCAGTCACCTTTTCCAGGTCTCAGCTATAACCAAATCCTCAAATTTCCAAATTTCCACACTTTACTTTAAAATAACTGCATGTACCACATATGAGAAAAACCGTAGAGTAAAACGAGAATTTTCAAATCTTTGTAATTTAAATCAATAAAACATAATTATTCACCCTTATCACAATCAAGCTGCTGTCACACCCCCTTTTTCCTCCCCTTTCGGATCAGTCAGGGTTTTTGACGTTATTGAGACAACTCATTTCCTTTTGGGATAAGGGATGTGAAGGATTTGAAGAGTCACCACCAAACGAATTAAGGTGCGTTAGGGCACCTATTAAGGGTCAAAAATTGAGTAACCAGAGATTGGGTAAGGGATTGAAATTACTCCAAGGGGAAGGTGTTAGGCACCTCTCAAAGTCCACAACTGTGGTTCCCGGCCAAACGAACTTTGTGAATTAAACAAGTAGCAAATAGGCAGTCAGAGTATACACATATAAACAAATAGTGATTTGAGAAGATTCACAGTCTAAGCACACATATGTGAAGGATAGGAGAGTCCTAAGTTGTTTATCCTATAGTATCACATCAATGCAATGCCCGATAATCACTCCTCAATGAGGGGCTACACGTGGCATTAGCGCACTGGTCATCATATCATTTCTACCCTTTGTCTCACCCCTTAGCGATTATTAAACGAGTTTTATTTAACGAACCCTAGGCGTGCTGTTACCCGTCCCTTTCTTGTGGTCCTGGAGGAGTTTAGGACCTCTAGATATAGGTAGTTCTAAACAAACCCCTAAGGTTTTAAAGGATAAAATTCTAGGCGATAGGCAAGAACAAATAGGACTAGAAAATAAGTGCAGGAAGGCAGTTATGAGGCTAAAATTTACCTCCACAGATAATTCACATAATCAGCACGTCTCGAACACAAACAAGAGGCATTTTGTTAGACAAGATCCTAAACAGGATATCTAAGTGAAGACTAAAGCACAGTAGTACATGACACTATTTTTAAAAACATCAACAGAAGAGCCCTAATCAGTTTGCCTATTGATTTTAAACCTGTGAATCATTAAGCAGTAAACACAAGCGAAAGAGTTTTCCAGTTTTATAGGGATTGATTACCTAAGGCTTGCCTAGGCGTGGGACTGTGCGTAATAAAAATTATTAAAACATTTCAGAAGTTGTTTTTCCTAAAAACATGTTGTTCTAGGTGATATGAGAATGCAGAGATTGTTACCAGTTTTATAGAAAGTAGATATAACAATTATACGTGAGGCTGTTTTATACCTTTTCATGAATATGTAGTTTAAACTAGGCGTGATTAAGCAAATGCAAACGGCCTAGAGCATGGTGTCTAATATGCACACACAAATGCAGAATTGTTAACACATAATTTCAGAATGCATAGAATTCCTAAGGCATGATTTTCTAAATGCACAAAGAATTACAGGATGGTTGAAACATGATTTTTGAATGCGCAAGGGTAACAACTTTTATGTTAACGTTCTAGGAGCAAGATCTCTAAGTGATAAGTGTAAACATAGATTAGTGACAGATGAGTTGCTGAAATAGTAGACATGCAATCCTAGGAGCACGATGTCTAGTGCATGGTTTTGCATGAGTTGAATGAATATGTTGGTCCTAACACATGGATCCTAATGCAAACATGAATAATGTAAATCCTAAAGCATACTTTCTACCCAATGACATTAACAGAACTATATAACTACCCTCCCCATCTCACTAGCCATCCCCAATACCTGTTTACAAATTATTACAAACCAGCTGAATAAATTACATAAATAGATAAAGGAAAAGAAGAAGTTAAACTATAGGGAGCCTGAAGCAGGCCCAAGTGTATCAGATCTTCCACAACCTCAAGTGTCTAGTTTATAGCCTTTCTCATGTCCGGGTGTGTCAAAGTTCCCGAAGGACCTCAAGGATCTCGGGCAGTGCTCACACCCAGAGCTTTTTATAACCAGAACTGAATAAGTGCAGTGTGGAAGAGCCAGCCCCAGTGCATTAGAGTTCAGAGGGACCTCACATGTATCCCAAGACAGTCACACACTGGAGGGGAAGAACCTAGAGACTTAAGAGTAGAGTGAGAGTGCTTGACATAGTTTTGAAAGACTTTTGGTATGAAAACAATATTGAAAGGACTCAATTGAAGTTTATGAAAATATGAAGTTGTTTTAGTAGTAAAATAATTTGAACAAGGATAGGGAAATTACACAAATAGTAGATCAATTACAGAACAAACAGGTTCAGCAACACTCAACAACAGTCCTTCACACAAGGTTAATGTGAGTTGGGGACAGATATAGCACCCATAGTGCAGCACATAGCTAACAGAAGTACAGAGATCTTTTGGAATTCAGGAATAGCTAACAGTACAAGCAGCAAGGCAAGGACTCAGAGTAGCTAATCAAAACATAGTTGAACCAGACCAGGTTAGACATAGAATTAGGGGTGTATAAGATTAGGAGATAACTGATAGTACTAGCATAGCATAGGACTGAATACCAAACAGTGAGGACATAGAAATACTAAACATGATTGAGCAGAGTTGAGCATAGTATCAGAACAACTTAGGGGGTTCAGGGGATTGGGAGATAACATAGTAGAGGACTTCATAATAACAGTGAGAACATAGCAATACTAAACATGATTGAGCATAGTATCAACAAAACTTAGGGTAACAATTGTTTTTGCACAAAAGGTGCATACCATAACTAGGCAACACATGGACAAACATTCAAAGACAAAGTAGAGTCACATTGGGACAGACTACAAGGAGAGTAAACATATTCATAAGTATGCTGGTCCTAAGAAAGGTTAGGACATAACTAGGATGCTAAGTAAATCAGGTTAACCACATCTTAAAAAAGCAAAACAATAGACAGAAACAGATTAGTAAAATGATAAACTGAAGCAGTAGAGGAAACACATTGGTTTGGCAACTTAAATTTAAATCAGAACATACCAGTTAAAGAGAATAGACACAAAGTGAAGAACATGAGAGTGTAATAATTAGCCTTGGCTTATAACCGTCTAATTTCAGTAACAGGAGCAAAAAGTTTAAGTGTGAGAGTTTTGAACTTATGTTCGTGTGTAGTAGCCTAATGAGAGAGAATATATATAGTAGTTTGAAAGCTAGGTAAATTAGGCAAGAATTAATTTGTTCAGTAATTTAAGAACTCATAATCAATCAAAATAAAATCAGTCCAAGTCTTCCCTTAATTAAAGGAATCATTTCAAACGGTAAAGGACAGGAAACCAGTTAAGGAAAGAAATCGTATATAGGTGGAGTATAACAATTAAGGAAATAATTCAAACACAGTAGGTACAGAGTAAGCAATTAGGGCTAGATACATAAGGTCTAATTAAGAAAACAAGCAGTAGGAGTCAATTAATAATATAGTCAAACACATAATAAGGTAAGAAAATAACTTCAAGGTTGTAAAAGCAGAAAAAGGTAATCGGAAATCAGTGAAAAGTACCAACACAGTAAATCAAGGATTCAAATAAAAAATAGTACTGATTAAGGGAAATTAATATAAATTTCTGTGAATAAACAAAATAAATGTAGTATAGGCAGGAAGAAACAAATCAAAAACCCTAATAAGCACAATAGGGTAAAAAATCACAGACACGCGAAACATATTCATGGGAAACAGACATACAACCAAATCGAATGAACGAATCAGCAAAGACAAACTTAGAACCCAAGACCAAAGCCAAAAATTAGGGGTTTCAACATAATTGACTAGGGTTAAAGGAAGTCTAACAATATCGATTAAACACATAAGAATCAAGGAAAATCAGCGAAAATCGTTTTTGAATAACGGTTTTAGAAACCGTGGTTATGAAGATGAAGAGATGCTTCGAAAAATCAGAAAGATTCCCATAGAAAATAGTAAAACAAATCAAAATACTCTTAGATCTGTTACAGATCTAAAGAGTCAAGAGATAAAATTGGGGTTTTGAGAGAGATAACCCAGAGATAGATAGAATCCGGCTTTGGAGCTATAGATTTAGTAATAAAATAGGCGATCTTACTCGATCGGGCAGCGGTGGCCTGAGAACGGCGATAACAGGACATGGGGTGTGAGTGAACAACCACTGGTCCCTTGAGGACCTCAGACATCAAGAGTTCCGGTCATGGGAGGGAGCCATCAGGGCTAGGGGTGGTGATGAACCACAATAATCAACGGCGAACAAGAAACGGCGGGTGAGAGCCATGGTTAGGGCAGAGGGATATCGAGAGAGAATGAGATGAGTGTGACGATGGGTGAGGATGAGAGAATGAG
>ML264878.1:0-20165 GCA_005239495.1 Nicotiana undulata | reverse complement strand
TTGGGGGGGGGGGGTCTTTAGGTTAAATTAGGAAAGATTAAATCCGGGTCGTTGATCAAAATTGATCAACGACCAAGATCCCTAACCAGAATTGGGTCGGGTAAATTTAGGGATTGGGCTTGGGTCTGTTGGGCCAGGTATAATTAAGTGTTTGAGCTAGTTTAATCTTGGCTAAAAATAGAATAGGCTATTTGTTAAATACCAAATCCAAATTAGTTTAGATAATTTATAAAATAGTTAATAATTAAAAAAAATAAATTTCATGCATAGAAATAGTTTAAAAATGATTATTTAGCCTGTTAAAATACGAAGGACTAATTTCTGGTAAAAATAGTATAAAATTATATGCATGGGCTATAATTACAAAGTTATTGCAATTATAGCCAAAAGGTTCCAATTCAGCTATTTATGAATAATTTGGTCTTAATAGGACCATAAATAATAAATTAAACCAGGAAATTCCTTTGAAATCATTTGTGATACAATTTTGTGATTATTTATTTGGAATAAAATACTAGACAAATTAATAAAAATGTAGAAAAATTATGAAAAAATACCAATTGCTATTAATGCATGATTTTGAAGGTATATATGCAATTAAAAAATATTTTTGGATAAAATTGGGTATAAAAAACTGCCTCTCTTTACCCAGAAAGGATGAAAGAGTTGTCGGGTAAAGATATGATGGCCAATTTTGACCGAGCGAAACAGTTTGAGAGATTTAGGCCGCACTCTAGCTTCTGAGCTGCCTACATGTCCCTGGTTTTACAGGAATCAGGCCGTGTGTAGTTCTGGATTCATCGGCGAAATATACCAGTGAAGTTATCGCAAGAACGGACGCAACATCTAGGGATGAATTGTTCACGAGAGAGGTCAGGTTTTGTACAACTTCGGGGAACCGGAGCAGAATCGCTCATGTTGGGAAAGCGGTTGCTTGCTGGGTCACCTGCAAAAAGAGATACCGCAAGCATATATTGTGCAGAAATGTAAACATGATGCAGGTTCCCTTTGGACTATGAAAGTTGTCTTTGGACGGTTAGGGATGACGTCCTTAGACCATGATGTCCCAGGCCATGAATTGTTCAGTAAAAGATTCGAAGGCCATGAAATGATGTTCTCGGGCCATGAAGATGGTGCCTCCGAACTATGACACCTTTGAATAATGATATGGAAATTCGAGAGATCCTCAGGCCATGACATGGTGTCTTCCAGCTATGAGGATGATGCCTTTAGACTATGGCGCCTTTGGACAGGTTGGCGATATTTCATCCCATGAGATGCAATAATATGATGTCGACAAGACAAGGCTTAGTATTGCGAATTGGAGGGCAGAGCTTAGCCCGAAAGAGGAGCAAAATAAATAATGCTTGAGAGACAGCGCTCAGTCTCGGTGAAAAAGTAAATTGGAGGCAGAGCTTAGCCTCATGCATGTATGGAGACATATCTTAGTCTCATGCAAGTGAAGGCATAGATTAGCCTTTATGCAGATGAAGGTAGAGATTAACCTTATGCAAGATGGAGACAAAGATTTGTCTCATGCAGGGTAAGGAAGAACTTAGTCTCATGCAGGGGAAGGCAGAGATTAGCCTTATAGAATATGAAGGTAGAGATTATCCTTATGCAGAGGGAGGCAAAGATTAGCCTTATGCATAGGAAGGCAGAGATTAGCCTTACGCAGAGGAAGGTAGAGATTAGCCTTATGCAAGATGAAGGCAGAGATTAGCCTTATGCAAGGAAAGCAGAGATTAGCCTTATGCAAATGAAGGCAGAGATTAGCCTTATGCAGAGGAAAGGCAGAGATTAGCCTTATGCAGAGGAAAGGTAGAGATTAGCCTTATGCAGAGGAAAAGCAGAGATTAGCCTTATGCAAGATGGAGGTAGAGCTTAACCTCATGCAAAATGCGGGACAGAGCTTAGCCCCATGCAAGATGAAGGTAGAGCTTAGCCTTATGTAGAAAAAATAAATAGCAAATGGTAGCAGAGTTTCTTAGCTGGTAGCATATTTTGACATTGCGATAGTTGTGAGAATTGTGACTACAGAGCATTTATTCTTTGTGCTGATAGCAAGTTTGGCAGTTGCAACATGTTTATTCTTTGTTCCTGCATTCAAAGAAAAATCGTGAGTTCTGTAGATGGGAAGGTTGATTCGTGTTCTTGCCGGCTTTTCTTGACTCGTCCTGCTTGGTGTGATGATCCTACTCAAGTCGTCGGGGTAGCGTTTGCTAAACAGAGCTATTTTACAAGTAAGCATTCAACATTTTGTAAAGACGCAGTGAAAAATATGTTTTAAGAAATTTAGATGGACCGATGACCGAGACAAGGCCCGAGACATTGCAACCTCTCATGCTACGGAATTTTGAGGGTCCTCCTCAAAATTCTACCCCGGTTAGATGAATTGATGTCTCTGACTGTTTCACATGCTGCGATCGACTGAACTTGCTTCAAAATTCTGCCCAGTTTCTGATTGCGGTGGTGGGGGGGGGGGGGTANNNGGGGGGGGGGGGGGATAATATTTCATTGAATTGTGACCGAACCCATAGGGCTGCCTACGTATCCCCTCTTAAATGAGAATCAGGTCAAGCGTAGTTCAATTTACATCATTTGAGGAAAGCATGTATGGACCTTGCCAGTTGGGAGAGAATTTCCCTTTGGCTTCATCTTGATGTGGAAAGATCTTCTTTAACACCAGCTGCCCCGGTGTGAACTATCTCGGCTTGACTCTTTTGTTGAAGGCTCTGAACATCCTGTTCTGATAAAGTTGTCTGTGACATAGTGCATTCATTCTTTTCCCGTCTATGAGGGCTAGTTGTTCGTAACGGTTCCTTAACCATTCTGCATTGCTGAGCTCAGCTTCTTGTATGATTCTCAAGGAAGGAATCTCCACTTCGGTAGGAATAACAACTTCTGTACCATAAACCAGTAAGTAAGGAGTTTCCCAGTTGATGTACGGACTGTGGTGCGGTATCCCAGTAAGGCAAATGATAGCTTTCCGTGCCACTATTTGTGTTTTTCTATCATCTTTCTTAATATCTTCTTGATTTTTTTGTTAGAGGCTTCTACAATTCCATTCATATGAGGTCTATAGGCCGTGGAATTCTTGTGCTTGATTTTGAAAGTCTCGCACATGGCTTTCATCAGATCACTGTTGAGATTGGAGCCGTTGTCGGTGATGATTGACCCTGGAACTTCGAATCGACAAACAATGCGGCCGTGGACAAAGTCTGCCACGACTTTTTTAGTCAGTGCTTTGTAAGATGCTGCTTCAACCCATCTGGTGAAGTATTCAATAGCTACCAGGATGAACATGTGACGATTCGAGGCGGTGGGCTCGATTGGTCTAATGACGTTCATTCCCCAGGCGGCGAATGGCCAAGGTGAGCTCGTTGCATTGAGCTCATTTGGGGGTACCTTTATCATATCTGCATGTACCTGACATTGATAGCATTTCCGAACATACTGGACGTAGTCCGTTTCCATGGTCATCCAGAAATAACCGGCCTTGAGTATCTTCTTTGCCAAGACAAAACCATTCATATGTGGGCCGGAGGTCCCAACATGTATCTCTTAGAGTAGTTTGGAGGCTTTCTTTACATCAACACATCTCAGTAGTCCCAAATCGGGAGTTCTTCTGTATAGGGTTCCTCCGTTGTGAAAGAAATTATTGGACAATATTCGAAGCATGCGTTTCTGGACATGATTTGCATGCCCCAGGTACTCTCCCTTTACCAAGTACTCTTTGATGTCGTGGAACCATGGTTTTCTGTCTGCTTCTTCTTCAACATGGGCACAATATGTCGGCTGGCTATGGATCTTTACTGGAATAAGATCAATGAAGTTCTTATCTGGATGCTGTATCATGGATGATAGAGTGGCTAGTGCATCAGCAAACTTGTTCTGAATTCTGGGGACGTGCTGAACTTTGTGAACCTCTTTCTCAATTCCTGCACACGGTGCAGATACTGCAGTATCTTGGAATTCTTGGTAGCCCATTCTCCTTGCACTTGGTGTATAAGAAAATCTGAGTCACCAATTACCAAAAACTCTTGAATATTCATGTCAATGGCCATGTTGATCCCTAAGATGCAGGCTTCGTATTCCGCCATATTGTTCGTGCAGGGAAATCTGAGTTTGGCAGATACCGGGTAATGTTGACCAATTTTCGATACCAAGACTGCTCCAATACCGACTCCGTTGAAATTCGTTGCTCCGTCGAAGAACATTCTCCAGCCGTCATAGAATTCTACAATGTTTTCTCCTATGAATGACACTTCTTCATCGGGAAAATACATCTTCAGGGTCTTGTATTCTCCGTCCACAGGGTTCTCGGCAAGGTGATCTGCCAATGCCTTCCCCTTGACCACTTTCCGATTCACATAGACGATGTCGAACTCACTAAGCAGGATTTGCCACTTGGCCAACTTACCGGTGGGCATGGGTTTCTGAAAGATATACTTCAAGGGATCCATCCTTGATATGAGATATGTTGTGTAGGCACATAAGTAGTGCCTCATCTTCTGGGCTACCCGGGTTAGAGCACAACAAGTACATTCCAATAGAGAATACCGTGCCTCGTATGGAGTGAACTTCTTACTCAGATAATATATAGCCTGCTCTTTTCTCCCTGTCTCGTCGTGCTTCCCTAGGACGCAGCCGAAAGCTCCATCTAGTACTGCGAGGTAGAGTAGCAAAGGTCTACCTGGCTCTGGCGGCACCAAGACTGGCGGTGATGATAAGTACTCCTTAATTCTATCGAAGTCCTTTTGACAATCCTTGGTCCATTTGGTCGCATCGTCGTTCTTCAACATCTTGAAGATTGGTTCACATATGACTGTGGACTGGGCTTTGGATCGGCTGATGTAATTTAGCTGTCCCAAAAAACTCATCACGTATTTCTTGTTCTTTTGCGATGGTAACTCTTGGACGGCTTTGACCTTTGATGGATCCAATTCTATTCCTCGGCGGCTGACGATGAATCCTAGTAATTTTCCTGCAGGAACCCCGAATGCACATTTTGCGGGGTTTAATTTCAAGTTGTATTTCCGCAATCTGTTGAAGAACTTCCTCAAATCTGCTATATGGTCGGTGGATTTCTTGGACTTGATGATGACATCGTCCACGTATACCTCGATCTCATTATGTATCATGTCATGGAAGATAGTAGTCATAGCCCCCATGTAAGTGGCCCAACATTCTTTAAGCCGAATGGCATCATCTTGTAGCAGTATACTCCCCACGGCGTAATGAAAGTTATTTTCTCAGCATCTTCCTCGTCCATCCAAATTTGATGGTAACCGGTGAAGCAATCTACCAACGACTGAAGTTCGTGTTTGGCACAATTATCGATCAAGATGTGTCTGTTTGGAAGAGAGAAATCATCCTTTGGACTGGCCCGGTTGAGATCCTGGTAGTCGACACAAACCCTAACCTTTCCATCCTTCTTGGGTACTGGCACGATGTTGGCTAACCAGGTTGGGTATTCAGCCACCTTGAGGACCTTGGCGTTGATTTGCTCGGTAACCTCCTCTTTGATTTTCAAACTCATGCCAGGCTTGAACTTTCTGAGCTTCTGCTTTACTGGCGGGCACATTGGATTGGTTGGCAACTTGTGAGCCACAGTGGAGGTGCTTAGACCAGTCATGTCGTCGTACGACCATGCAATTATGTCTTCATACTCTTTCAAGAATTGTGTGTATTCTTCTTTCTCTGATGGCGACAAGTGGATGCTGATGCGAGTTTCTTTGATAGTTTCTGAATCTCCCAGGTTGACTATCTCAGTTTCGTCCATATTAGACTTAGGTCTGTTCTCAAAATCCTCAACTTCTCTGACAATTTCATCGGGTATGACATCCTCTTCTTATGAATCGTTGTCCTTTTGTTGCGTCGTCTCATTGCATGTCAAAGTCGTTGGTTCATCAAGACAGGAAATAGTAATGCCCGGGACTCGTCGGGCCCTGGATGTTCTGACAGACCAGTTACTGAGGAATGATCCTTTTCTCACGGATTGGATGGAAGGGCCTTCCTCCTCCTCGACAATAACACAACAATCCATATCTTCATCTTCCAGGAATAGATTCTTCAAGGCTGCTAGTGCTTCTTCTTCTTCTTCTGACCCCCATATGATATCAGATTGTTGGAAAGTCTGCTCCACATGCGGTATAGGCTGTTCCAATGGGTATTAGGGACCACGCCATGGTGGCGACCAATTATTTTATTCTTGCCATGTGTATTTGTATCCCAGACCAAAAGTGGTGCCATGACGCTTCAACTGTATTGGTTTGGAAATCCCTTGAAGATTCTTGCTGAGTCCTTTGCCAGGATCGTACCCGCTCCAATTCAATATGCTTTCGATCTTACTGTCCCACCACTTGTCCTTGTCTATTGAGTTGACTCGCTCGATGTGGTGATAGGTTTCTCCACCCAGCCTTCTTCTACCCTCAATCACTGGGATGGTCTGAAAGTTGTAGATAGGGTTGCTTCCATCTCCAGAGATGATTACTGGTGATTCTTTCACTGCCTGGTGCAATGTTGATGCCACAGCCCCAGTGGCATATATCCATGGTCGTCCTAATAACAAATTATAGGACGTGGATATATCTATCACCTGAAATTCAACCTCAAACCATGCAGGTCTCATCTGTAGACAAAGACTGATTTCTCCAATGGTGGACCTCTGAGAGCCGTCAAAAGCCTTTACATTCATGGACCCTTCTCGTATCTCGTACAATCCCTTGCCCAATCTCTTGAGTGTTGTCAGTGGGCAAATGTTGAGGTTATATCCTCTGTCGATTAGAACCCTGGTAATGAAATAATCCTCACATTGCACAGTGATGTGAAGTGCTTTATTGTGACTTAACCCTTCAGGTGGTAGTTCATCCTCGTGGAAAGTGATTTTGTGACTTTCCAGTACTTGCCCTACCATGTTGGCCATTTCTCCACTGGTGATGCTATTAGGCACATATGCTTCGTTCAACACTTTCATCAACGTATTCTTATGTGTTTCTGAATTCTGATGCAATGATAGAATGGATATCTGGGCTGGAGTTTTGTTCAGTTGATCTATGACTGAATATTCTTTGGCTTGAACCTTTCTCCAAAGATCATCTGGACCTGTTTCAACGATGGGCGGTCTGTTGGAAGCATGTTTGCTAGACTCTGCCAAGTGTTCATGTATATAGACCCTGCCGGTCCTGGTCATCCCCTGTGGGGCACCAGCTTCTTCTATCTTGACCTTTCCTTTCCTTCTTACTTCAGCTACGTAATCCCAAGGTACAACATTGGTGTTGCAATGCGGCGTGGTTGACACTGTGATTGGTGTGGCTACCTTTACTTCAAATGGGACAGGTACAGTGGCAGGTGGCATTACTTCAACCTCAAACGACACAGGTGCATTGGCAGGTGGTGACGATTCAAATTCGAATGGAACTGACGCAGCTACTTCAACATCTCCAGACGGCTGAATCTGGACTATGATGGGATTCAGTGTGACCGCTAGCTTCTTTGGGTCATCACCCTCTTTGATCAACCCGATTGACCCCTATGGGTCCCACTCTTTCTCTATTTCTATCACGTTGATTCCTCCACCCCTGTGGTCTGGGAGCGGATTATTGCGGACATTGGGAGTATTTTCCTTAGTCTGGATGACCTTGTTATCAATCAGAGACTGGATCTTATCCTTCAGTGAGCGACATTCATCAATGGTATGCCCTTTCATGTCGAAATAATATGCACATGTTTTATTTAGATTGACCCACTGGGATGAATTTTCCGAAGTTACAACAGGGATATGAGTGACATAACCAACAGCTTTCAGCCTTTCATACAGCTGGTCAATAGGTTCGGCAATGGCGGTATATTGTTTAGGTGGTCTGCGGTCGAAGTTGGGTCTAGGTCTTGGAAACTTTTGGTGAGATGGAGGTGACTGGTATTGAGAAGGTTGGGAGTTGTATGTATGATAAACAACGGCTGGTTTGAAATATCTGGGAGAGGTGGGTTGATATTTAGGTGGAGGAGATGGCTAATATGTTGGTGGAGGTGCTGGCTGATATGTGGGCGGGGATGCTTGGTATGTAAGTGGTGAGGTTCGATATGTCAATGGTGATTTAGGTCCCTGTGCAACCATTACAGCTCCTAAATCTTTCTTCTTGGATATGCCGCCAGATTGCAGTTCCTTGTTCGTAGTTTGTAGTGCTTCAAATTTGGTAACCATTCCGCTCTTAATCCCTTCTTCAATTGTTTCCCCTAACTTGATGTCAGAGAATTTGTGGTTTTCAATCACCATCAGCCTCTCATAAAATTGTGGGTCTTGTGCCCGGACGAAGAATTTGTTCATTTGTTCTTCATCTAGGGCAGGCCTGACCTTGGCTGCTTCAGACCTCCAACGAGTGGCATACTCGCAAAACGTTTCAGTGGGATTTTTCTTAAGATTCTGGATGTAAAACACGTCTGGTGCATTTTCTGTGTTGAACCTGAATCAGTCCATGAAATCTGATGCCATGTTCACCCAGTTGGACCACTTCTTAGGGTCTTGGCTAATGTACCAAGTCAAACCATCTCTAGTGAGGCTCCTCATGACTAATTTCATACGAATCTTTTCGTCTCTTCCTACTCCAACCAATTTATCGCAATAGGTTCTCATATGGACTGTGGGGTCACCTGTACAATCGAACATCTCGAACTTATGAGGTTTGTAACCCTATGGAAATTCCACATCGGGCTGTATGCAGAGATCTTCATAGTTCAATCCTTCAACTCCCTTACTTCCTTGAACGCCCTAAACTCGGCTAGTCAGTTTCTTGAGTTCTTCGGCCAAGTTCTTAATAAGAATATCCTTCTCATTGGATTCAGGTGTGTAAGAAATGGGTTGGGTGGAGTGAGGTAGAGTCTCCACATATATGAGATTGTTTTGATGGCCTGGCGCCTGAGCATAGAGATGGTCATTTGTGGAGTTTTGTGGTTCAGGGATGATCAATGGGGTGTTTCTCGGAGTGTGGCAAGTGTTGTGTTGGTGTTGTGGTGGGATAATTTGATTTTTCGGTAGAGTTGTATGGTAGTGAGTTGTGGGATGATTCTGTTTGTTTGGGGTATTCTGAGGAGGTATGGGGTTGTGAGTGTTTGGATGATTGACATCTGGAATACTAAGTGAGAAGGATAGATTTGCCAAGTTCCGGACATGCTCAAGCTCCCCTTGGAGCTTCAACAACCTTTGCTCGAGTTGTGACGTCGTTCTGGACCTGAGTACCTTGACTGTCAGAAGCTTCTGTTCGTTCAGCTGGCATTGTGTTTTCCTTTCTGATATTGCTCAAATCTTCCATTTTGCCTTTGCTTTTGCTTTTTCCCTTCGGTGGACTAGGAATAGGAGAAGGTGGAGGGCCCCTGGATCTTGTGTGGTATGATGATGCCAGAATGCATGAACCAACCTTTGGGAAGGGGAATAATCAAAAGAAAGAAAACAAAAACAAAAACAAAAGCAAAAACAAAAGGTAGCCAAGTCAGTGAGTGTGAGCACCCAGTTTTTGCCCCGCAGGCAAATTACTCCAAAAAATAATCAAAAAATAATTTTAACGAATTTTAGGAATTTTTCTTTATTTAGTTCATTTCATGCATGTTTAACATTTTAAAAGCATAAAAAATTATAAAAAATGTTTGAATCTTGATTTCATAGCATGTTCGACTTTAAACTGCATTTTTAGGATTTAATTACATTGTTAAATGCATCTTCTAAAATCAAAAATTGCATTCGTAGGTTAATTAATTAGTTAGTTGCATCAGTCCATCATTAGGTAAAATAAATAAATAAGCTAGCAAAAAATGAGATTTAAATTAAAATTTGAGCCTAAAGTGACTAAAAGAATGAGAAAAGAGGGGTGTCCAAATTGGGCCAAAATCAGTGACCCAATACCCCAAATTCCGCCCCAAACCGCCAGCCCATGTCCCATGACCCGGACCGGCCCAACCCCCTTCTCTAAAATCCCCCACCTTCCTAAAAATATACACCTAGACCTAATTAGAAAGCGCCCCTCCCTTAAACAAAAGACCAGCGGCCGTCCCCCCCCCGTTTCCTCCTTCCCCACTCTCTCGTCTTCAACAATAATGAGACCACTTCCTAGCAGCCGCCGACCCCTCCCCTCTCACCCATCAGGACGCCAAAAAAAAGGATCAGATCCTCACTCTTCACAGGCGATAAACACCACTCTCACACACACATATCACCTCTCTGATCTCATTCACACAAATTTACACATTAGAAGCACAAATCTGGAATCAAATCCAGAACTAAGATTTCAAAGAACTCAAAATATGAAACGATAACAAAAAAAATAAAATAAAAGGAGATTTCAAGGCTGTTCTCAACTTCTGCTTCTTTGGTTTCATAATTTCTGGGAATTTGAGTGCTATTTGAGCGACAGAATTGCCGCCCGCTGCTGTTCTGTTGTCCTAGCTCCGTTGATTCATGAGTTCTGCCTTTATTTGGTTACTTTGAGGTCTTCATTTGGCTGTTGAGGTCTTCATTTGGCTGTTGAGGTATGGGCTTAATTTCAGTCAGGTAATTGTACTGTCGGATGTTCTAAGCGCTATGAAACCTGCTTATATATTCTTCATTTCAATACTTTGTCAGACGATTTTATTTGATTAACCATGTAATTTGCAAATTAATGTTAAATGCTTGATGAAATTAGTCTTCGGAGTATGTTGCAAATCTCAGTAGTCTTGGCAAAATTGAATAAGGCCGATCTGGTGGCCTGCATGAGTGATCTAGAATTTGAATCGTTGTTAGTGATTTAATACAAAATAATAATTTTCATGTGCCTAACATAATTCCTAATATGAGTTGCAAATGAGTTTTTATAAAATGTTGTATTCTTTGTATTGCCACCATAAATCATCACACCAAGTTCGACAATTAGTTAAAGATCAGATCTGATTTGAATAACACCAGGCGAAAATGCGAAAGAAAAGAAGAGGATAAATCCTTACATAAGATTGGTTTACTAAGCTTTTTGTTTTGTGCTTGCTAGTTGAATTGTCTCGCTTGCCTTTTTTCAAGTTCATAGCTTCCACTGTTTTCAATATCTTTTAGATTTTTTTTGTTTGTTTAAAGCATGGGATATATTGTGATAGCTCGTGAGACAGTGTCCACATTGTAAAATTGGCGACAAACCTTCAATTATTGACTTGTAAATAGAATTAATCTGAATAATTATAAACTCTTGGTCTTACGATAATCTCAAACTTAGTCCTTGAACAAACATATACTTTGTATTCTAAAAAATATCTCTCTCTTAGACTAATATTGCAAATAACTTAGGAAAGACAAAGAACTTATAAAAAATGATAGTTTTGCTTCAAATAAGCAATTAAATCATCGTGTCCATAGTCATGATTACGTAATCTACACTCAGGTTTGCAACTCATGCTACTCGACCACAACTTCAAATTATAACTAAAATCAACACGTTGTAAATTGCGGCTGCATTTCATGTGGCGCGTTTGCAATGTGTCCAAAAATGACAAGTGCACGTCATCGTGACTTTTTTAAGAATAATCCATAAATATTAAAAGTGGCTAAAAAGCAAAAAGACTAAAATGCACAATAGGTTTAAAATATGTAAATAATCCGATAATTAGGCCAAATATCAATAGAAGCGACCGTGCTAGAACCACGAAATTCGGGAGTGCCTAACACCTTCTCCCGGGTTAACAGAATTCCTTACTCGGATTTCTGGTTCGCAGACATTTTTAAACGGAGTCAAATTTCCTCGATTTGATATTTTAATAAATAAATGGTGTCCCGGAACACCGTAAAAAATTCGGGTGGTGACTCTGAAAATCAACAAATAATCCCAAAATCGATAATGTCACTTAAATTGGAAAAACTCCCTTATCCCACTCCTTGCGGGTGAAAAAAGAGGTGTGATAGTGAGGATCATAAGAAAATATTTGCAGTATTTAAACACATGTTGCAGAAATGTAAGTGCCTGTCCTAATTTTGGGAGCCTCGTTGTGCCCGAGGTAGGCCTAGCGACAAGTTGATTTGGAGAACTTAGATGCCAAAATGCCTCATTTCATTAATGTGAAAATAGATGAATCCAAAATGACACTAAAATAAAAAGCAGGAAATAAAGTTACTAATGGCACTCGACCTTATTACATACATTGATAAAAGCAGAAGATAAACCTAGCCTACTTGGTCCCAGAAAGATCTTCCCCAGATTCGATATCCTTGATCCCATCGAACAAGTTCCCTAGCTCACGCAGTCCCAGCAGCAGGTATGCTCTGGCCAAGTGACCTCCTTCATTCCCCTCGGCTTTCTGGCAGTCTTCAACCCTCTTGATGATTTTGCCTTCCAGCTCCACTATGCCACGCTCTAAGTATTCCACCTTCTTGTTGGAACGAATAGCCATATCTTTCCATTCTTCAATCAACCTTTTGTTGGTTTCATGTATCTCCCGGTGCTCGTTTTCAGAGTCATGGATCCTCTTACGTAGCCGGTTGTACTTGAACTGAGCCTCAACATTCTCGTCTATGATTCTGTGGCCTCGGTTGATTCCTGGCCTCACTAATCCATCCAAGTCGTCTTCCAACCACGCCGGGTAGAAAAGTGCACATCCTGCATGGTACCTTTGTGGTTCAATTGTGTTCTTCTCCATTATGATTTTACAGTGCCACATGTGTTGGGCTTGGAACTTATAGGGGATGTCGTCATCCTGGAAGTCAGCTCTGAAGTGGCTCATTTGATCAATCCTCGGCACAACTTGTTTTCTCCCTGCTTGTCTCATGGCTCGGAGAGGAACGTAAGGATATATACCTCTCAACCCGATCATCACTAGGTGTGGTGCATCCCTGGACCTGATGATGAGTTCGTCTGTTGGGAACCACTCGAACATCCATCGTACCTACTCCTCAGTTAGGTTGTCAAAGAACTCTACTCACTTCTTTTGCAGTCTCTGGCTGAGCAAATCTGTCGGGAATATATGTCATTCTCTTGGGATGATGGAAAGCAATGTGATCGTTCCACGCCCTTCGTGAAATTCTTGACGGTACTGGCCATTTTGAAGATGTTCTAAGAGCCATAGTTGCAGCAGCAGGTTGCAACCCTCAAAATGCTTAGCTCTTCTTTGACAACTTTCCAAGGCTCGGTAAATATCAGATATGATCATAGGGACAATGCTAAAGGCTTGCCCGTCAATCCCCTCCATCAAGGCCTTGGTTACCATGGCTAACCTAGTTTGAATCCTTTCCCTCTTGGTTGGAAACACGATCAATCCCAGAAAGCATACAATGAATACGAATACCCTACAGTGGATATGACCCAGAGAAGTGATGGCAAACTCATCATGATAGGTACGGTATGAATTTGTTGTGAATGTATCTTTCATATAAATACTCGAAGGGTATGTATGACTGTTTCAGACACTCCAACTCAACATTCTTCTTCAACCCCTATCATTTTCAGAAAGCCTCTGCCTGTGCGGTTCTCGGTTCTCAGGCACCAACAACCCAGGGGTCTCCCAAACTAACCCAGCTAGTCCTCTTATCTCTTCTAACAACGGTGTCATCTCAATATTTCAGAAGCGGAATACAACTCTTTCACTATCCCAAAATTAGGTGGCAGTCTCAGTCAACATGTTGTTTGATTGGATGTCCAGAAGTGAGGGTAGATTGCCCAGGTATTTCTTGACGTGCTTCTTATCACTAGAGGGAAGATCCTCCCACCAGTTTAGTAGCATTGGAGAGATATTTCTAACCATACCAAATCTGGGGACCTCGTGCCTCATTTTTTGCAAGACAAAAATAGTTAGGCCTTTACCCCCGCCAGACTCGACTATTTATACATTTATGAGTAGCATACATGCATTTAGTTCTCCAAATAAATGCACATAACGTGATTGCGTCCGTTGGGATTATGAAAACCCCGGTGGACTTCGGACAAGGCTGTCTTAAAGAGTTATTGTGCGGACGACACGTTAACCCGACTAGGTTTGACCATGATGCATGCACAATATAACAGCGTAAGGTTTTCTATGGAGTTTTAGACCAGTACCCTTGAGCGGACAACTCAAGGGGGAAGTCACGGAACCATCGAATGCACCGTTGATCGACTAGTTTTACCGCAAATAAGCCTTTTCGAATTCAAGGGTGATATAAAATAGGAAGAGCGCAACCACTCATCAAGCATTGCTATAGGATTTGTATTGGCACGAGCGGAATATGATGTTGAGCATGATTATGCAGCAATAAATAAGCAATAAAATCATGTTGTCATGTCTTTGCACGTTATGGAAGCGATAAATACAACAGTTATAATTTAAAGCGGTTACAAAAGAGACAAAGAAACATGTCAGTTTTTTTTTTTGAAGAAATACGTACTTGAAAGAAATAAACAATTAATTGCATAAAAAAGGAAAGGGAAAGGGAAAGGGTGCAGGTATTAACAAAGTAAAGATACAAATTCACAAAGTAGTTTGAAACGGTAAAAGCCTAAAATCCCCAGCACAGTCGCCATGCTGTCGCACCCCCTTTTTCCTCCCCTTTCGAATAAGTCAGGGTTTTTGACATTATTGGGAAAACTCATTTCCTTTTGGGATAAGGGGTGTGAAGGATTTGAAGAGTCGCCACCTAACGAATTAAGGTGCGTTAGGGCACCTATTAAGGGTAAAAAATTGAGTACCCAGAGATTGGGTAAGAGCTTGAAATTACTCCAAGGAGAAGGTGTTAGGCACCCCTCAGAGTCCACAACTGTGGTTCCCGTCCAAACGAACTTTGTGAATTAAACCAGTAGCAAATAGGAAGTCAGAGTATACACATATAAACAAATAGTGATTTGAGAAGATTCACAGTCTAAGCACACATATGTGAAGGATAGGAGAGTCCTAAGTTGTTTATCCTATAAGATAACATCAATGCGATGCCCGGTAATCACTCCTCAATGAGGGGCTACACGTGGCATTAGCGCACTGGTCATCATATCTTTTCTACCATTTGTCCCACCCCTTAGCGATTATTAAGCGAGTTTTATTTAACGAACCCTAGGCATGCTGTTACTCGTCCCTTTCTTGTGGCCCTGGAGGAGTTTAGGACCTCTAGATATAGGTAGTTCTAAATAAACCCCTAAGGTTTTAAAGGATAAAATTCTAGGCTACATGTAAGAACAAATAGGACTAGCAAATAAGTGCAGGAAGGCAGTTATGAGGCTCAAATTTACCTCCACAGATAATTCACAGCAGCACGTCTCGAACACAAAAAGAGGCATTTTGTTAGATAGGATCCTAAACAGGATATCTAAGTCAAGACTAAAGCACAGAAGTGCATGACACTGGTTTTACAAACATCAACAGCAAGGCCCTAATCAGTTTGCCTACTGATTTTAAACCTGTGAATCTTAAAGCAGTAAACACAATCGAAAGAGTTTTCCAGTTTTATAGGGATTGATTACCTAGCTTGCCTAGGCGTGGGACTGTGCATAATAAGAATTATTAAAACAGTTCAGAAGTTGTTTTTCTTAAAAACATGTTGTTCTAGGTGATCTGAGAATGCAGGGATTATTGCCAGTTTTATAGAAAGTAGACATGACAATTATAAGTGAGACTGTTTTATTCCTTTTCATGAATCAGTAGTTTAAACTAGGCGTGATTAAGCAAATGCAAACGGAATCCTAGAGCATGGTGTCTAATATGCACACAAAAATGCAGAATTGTTAACACATAATTTCAGAATGCATAGAATTCCTAAGGCATGTTTTTCTAAATGCACAAAGAATTACAGGATGGTTGAAACATGATTTTTGAATGCGCAAGGGTAACAACTTTTATGTTAACGTCCAAGGAGCAGGATCTCTAAGTGATAAGTGTAAACATAGATTAGTGACAAATGAGTTGCTGAAATAGTAGACATGCAATCCTAGGAGTATGATGTCTAGTGCATGTTTTTGCATGAGTTAAATGAATATGTTGGTCCTAACACATGGATCCTAATGCAAACATGAATAATGTAAATCCTAAAGCATGACTTCTACCCAATGACATTAACAAAACTATATAACTACCCTCCCCGTTTCACTAGCCATCCCCAATATCTGTTTACAAATTATTACAAACCAGCTGAATAAATTACATAAATAGATAAAGGAAAAGAAGAAGTTAAACTATAGGGAGCCTGAAGCAGGCCCAAGTGTATCATATCTTCCACAACCTCAAGTTCCAAGTTTATAGCCTTTCTCATGTCCGGGTGTGTCAGAGTTCCCTAAGGACCTCAAGGATCCCGGGCAGTGCTCACACCCAGAGCTTTTTTATAACCAGAACTGAATAAGTGTAGTGTGAAAGAGCCATCCCCAGTGCATCAGAGTTCATAGGGATCTCACAGGGATCCTAAGGCAGTCACACACTGGAGGGGCAGAACCTAGAGACTTAAGAGTAGAGTAAGAGTGCTTGACATAGTTTTGAAAGACTTTTGGTACGAAAACAGTATTGAAAGGACACAGTTGAAATTTATGAAAATATGAAGTTGTTTTAGTAGTAAAATAATTTGAACAAGGATAGGGAAATTAAACAAATAGTAGATCAATTACAGAACAAACAAGTTCAACAACAGTCCTTTACACAGGGGTAATGGGAGTTGGGGACAGATATAGCACCCATAGTGCAACACATAGCTAACAAAAGTACAAAGATCTTTTGGAATTCAGGAATAACTAACAATACATGCAACAAGGCAAGGACTCAGAGTAGCTAATCAAAACATAGTTGAACCAGACCAGGTTAGACATAGAATAAGGGGTGTATAAGATTAGGAGATAACTGATAGTACTAGCATAGCATAGGACTGAATACAAAACAGTGAGGACATAGAAATACTAAACATGATTGAGTAGAGTTGAGCATAGTATCAAACAACTTAGGGGGTTCAGGGGATTGGGAGATAACATAGTAGAGGACTTCATAATAACAGTGAGAACATAGCAATACTAAACATGATTGAGCAGGGTTGAGCATAATATCAAAACAACTTAGGGTAACAATTATTTTTGCACAACATGTGCATACCATAACTAGGCAACACATGGACAAGCATTCAAAGACAGAGTAGAGTCATATTGGGACAAACTATAAGGAGAGTAAACATGTTCATAAATATGCTGGTCCTAAGAGGGGTTAGGACATAACTAGGATGCTAAGTAAATCAGGTTAACCACATGTTAAAAAAGCAAAACAATAGACAGAAACATATTAGTAAAATGATAAACTGAAGCAGTAGAGGAAACACATTGGTTTGGGAACTTAAATTTAAATCAGAACATACCAATTAAAGAGAATAGACATAAAGTGAAGAACATAAGAGTGCAATAATTAGCCTTGGCTTACATCCGGCTAATTTCAGTAACAATAGCAAGTAATAGGAGCAGAAAGTTTAAGTGTGAGAGAGTTTTGAACTAATGTTCGTGTGTAGTAGCCTAATGAGAGAGCATATATATAGTAGTTTGAAAGCTAGGTAAAATATGCAAGAATCAATTCGTTCAGTAATTAAAGAACTCATAATCAATCAAAATAAAATCAGTCCAAGTCTTCCCTTAATTAAAGGAATCATTTCAAATGGTAAAGGACAGGAAACCAGTTAAGGAAAGAAATCGTATATAGCTGGAGTATAACAATTAAGGAAATAATTCACACACAGTAGGTATAAAGTAAGTAATTAGGGCTAGATACATAAGGTCTAATTAAGGAAACAAGTAGTAGGAGTCAATTAATAATATAGTCAAACACATAATAAGGTAAGAAAATAACTTCAAGGTTGTAAAAGCATAAAAAGGTAATCAGAAATTAGTGAGGAGTACCAACACAGTAAATCAAGGATTCAAATAAAAAATAGTACTGATTAAAGGAAATTAATATAAATTTCTGTGAATAAACAAAATAAATGTAGTATAGGCAGGAAGAAACAAATCAAAAACCCTAATAAGCACAATAGGGTAAAACATCACAGAGACTCGAAACATATTCATGGGAAGCAGACATACAACCAAATCGAATGAACGAATCAACAAACACAAACTCAGAACCCAAGACCAAACGCCAAAAATTAGGGGTTTTCAACATAATTGGCTAGGGTTAAAGGAAGTCTAACAAAATCGATTAAACACATAAGAATCAAGGAATAGCACTTAGAAAATCAGCGAAAATCGTTTTTTGAAGAAAGGTTTTAGAAACCCTGGTTATGAAGATGAAGAGATGCTTCGAAAAATCAGAAAGATTCCCATAGAAAATAGTAAAACAAATCAAAATACTCTTAGATCTGTTACAGATCTAAAGAGTCGAGAGATAAAATTGGGGTTTTGAGAGAGATAACCCAGAGATAGATAGAATCCGACTTAGGAGCTATAGATTTAGTAATAAAATAGGGCGATCTTACTCGATCGGGCCGTAGTGGCATGAGAACGGCGAGAACTGGCCATGGGGTGTGAGTGAACAACCACTGGTCCCTTGAGGACCTCAGGACATCAAGAGTTCCGGTCATGGGAGGGAGCCATCAGGGCTAGGGGTGGTGATGAACCACCATAATCAACGGCGAGCAAGCAACGACGGGTGAGGGCCATGGTTAGGGCAGAGGGAGCTCGAGAGAGAATGAGAGGAGTGTGACAATTGGGTCGGGTAAATTTAGGAATTGGGCTTGGGTCTGTTGGGACATGTATAATTAGGTGTTTGGGCTAGTTTAATCTAGGCTAAAAATAGAATAGTCTATATGTTAAATACCTAATCCAAATTAGTTAAAATAATTTATAAAATAGTTAATAATTAAAAAAAATGAATTTCATGCATAGAAATAGTTTTAAAATGATTATTTAGCCTCTTAAATACGAAGGACTAATTTCTGGTAAAAATAGTATAAAATTATATGCATGGGCTATAATTGCAAAATTATTGCAATTATAGCCAAAAGGTTCCAATTCAGCTATTTATGGAATAATTTGGTCTTAATAGGACCATAAATAATAAATTAAACCAGAAAATTCCTTTGAAATCATTTGTGATGCAATTTTGTGATTAGTTATTTGGAATAAAATATTAGACAAATTAATAAAAATGTAGAAAAATTATGGAAAAATACCAATTGCTATTAATGCATGATTTTGAAGGTATATATGCAATTAAAAAATATTTTGGAAAAAATTGGGTATCAACATCTTCCCACCCTTATAACAATCATTTATTCACCCTTATCACAATCATTTTCTCCACCCTTATCACAATCATTTATTCACCCTTATCACAATCAATTCTCCACCCTTATCACAATCAATTTCTCCCCTTTATCACATTCAATTTCTCCACCCTAATCACAATCAATTTTTTATTTGTTTATCAGAAACTTTCACAATTCAAGCCAAGCCTTTCACAATATTTTTATTTCAACAATTGCACAGAAAATAGTATAGCTCGTAAGCTTTAACCAATATCATTTCACAATAAAACCAACCAGAATATGTAAACACCGTAACGCTGTCAACCCAGCTCAGTCTTTATGTACCATGATAGAATCAAGCAAACAACCAACACTTTTAACACACTTGCAACAACAATTGGCAATACTCAAATGAAACCAAATAGCCACGTAAACCTCAACAATCATAAAACAGTTAAACTGCATTTCTCATAACTTTCTCAATATTATCAAAAATTGAAACCAACATGAATATATATATATATATATATATGTATCTCGTAAAGCAATGTTGTCACGACCCGAAATCCCACCTTTCAGGCCGTGACTGCGTCTAACGTTGAACCCGCTAGACAAGACAACGTACACCACACCTTGACATTTTTAAAACAACTTGACAGTAATAAAACAATTATCTTTCAAGCCTTTACTGAAATAACCAGAAACACTTCAAAAGTTTACAGCAGAAATGTACTAATATTCCGAAAAACGCATAATGAAATGATAAAGATAACAACATCGCAAGATCCCAAAACCGGGGTGTCACAACCTCACAGACTGTCTATAAGAATACTAAATACAAGTCTGAAAGGGAACACAATATTGTCTTTAGAACGGAAGGAGAAATAAGACAATAGGATACTAATAGCAGGAGAGACTTCAGGGGCCCCGAACGCCAGTGGTATACCTTGAAGCTCGATGTGGACTGAAGGTGACTCCCTCAGAGCAGTCC
>ML264874.1:0-83472 GCA_005239495.1 Nicotiana undulata | reverse complement strand
TATATATATATATATATTCACGTCTTTATAAAAGTTGAACAATATTGTATAAAAATTATATTTAAGTTGAAATTTTTTACGTCCCACTTTGAATTAGTGAATTGCTCTATAAAATGGGACAAATAGAGGAAAAATCTAAATCGCTAACCTCAATAAACAAAAAAATAGATTTGGAGATTCACAAGCAAAATAAGTCAAATTCATCTTCAAGCAAATAATGGATTGGGATTTCTCAAGCAAATAAGTCAGAGAGGAAGCATGGATATCAAGAGAGAATCTGGAGAGAAGAGGGGAGAGATGAGAGAAAAAAAAGAAAAGAGTGTAACTAAATCTCTTGATTGAAGGCACAAATTATGGATTGAAAGCCTTTTAAGGTGGATTGTATATATTTTGTAAACAAAACTTGTTTATGCTGGGTAATTAACTAAACATGGATATTTAAGGTAATAAAATTTTTAATAGTGTATTGGAATGAAAAAATCCCTACTAAGAATGGGGATGAGAGGATACAGATACTCGAGAAGGAAGATGAGGAAAATCAGACATTTTACTCAACAATACGCATAATCTTGAAACCGTAGACCACTTTCCATTTAAACCTTTGTCACGTCTTTCCCTATTCCACCTGGATCCCAAACGGATCTCTTGTTGGGTTGTCTTGTCCTTGATCTTCTTTATGGTCTAGCCCATAGCCCAACATCTTAACCAACCTTTGTTCAAATAACTGGCCCACAAGTATTATCATTCCTGTTCACAGCAGTTGATACGTGCATTGTCTACTATGAAGGTATACAATTTTGTATACCTTAATAATATACAACAACAAAATAGCTAAATTACACTATTATTGCTTTATTGGTTCCTGTAATAACATACAAATGTCAATTGTGTATCTTTGATATACAATGTACATATCTACTGTCATGATTCAGAACTCTCACCTTCGGGACAATGATGTCGTCTAACATTTCACTTGTTAGGCAAGCCAACGTTAGAGAATTATTGAGCCAATTCTTATTCAATTCAGTAAATAAAGTCAATTAAGCTACAACAGAAGTAAAACGAGAGCGGAATAACATAAATGCTCATAATATTAACTACAACCCGGATCTAGAGTCACAATTCACGAACTTCTAGGATTTTCTACAAGCAAAGTCTGAAAGAAATACAACTGTTTGAACGAAAGAAACAATACAAAAAAAAAGATAGATAGGGACTTCAAGGTCTGCAGACACCAATAGATCTACCTTGAGTCTACAATGAACCAGTCCGAGCTACTATGCCACTCGATCAGCTGGGACCAATGCCAAAATCTGCACAAGAAGTGCAGAGTGTAGTATGAGTACAACCGACCCAATGTACTCTGTAAGTGCCGAGCCTAACCTTGATGAAGTAGTGACGAGGTTAAGACGGGTCACTCACACTACAACCAGTACGCAATATATATGTATAATAAAGACAAAAGAAAATACAGAATGAAATAAAGAAGTCAATTGGAAATAATAACTACAACTTCAGGGAATAAGCCAGCAACATTCATAATTACCAATCCTTAAGTTCAAAAAAAAGTATCGTAAAACTAACACAACTTAGGGGAAATAAAAATACATAGGTTGTTGCGGCGTGCAACCCGATCCCACCGCACGTCACATAATCCTCCCTTATTTCCTCGTAACAATATTACCAACAATGGATATATATGTGTGTGTGTGTGTGTGTGTGTGTGTGTGTGTTGTGGCGCGCTACCTGATCCCACCATATCATAATATAAGTATCATATTCTACCCTTATTCCACCAAAACAATCCACCCTTATTACACATGTTGCGGCGTGCAATCTGACCCCACCGTACAGTATAGATTCGCCCTTATTCCACCAAAACAATCCACCTTTATTCCACCTGTTGCGACATGCAACCCGATCCCACCATATCAATACCAAGTACTCAATATGCACAGTAAAACTTACTATTCAAATCGCGGAAAGCCTTTACAATCCCTAAGCACCAAACTGAAACAAATAGGAAATCTTGTACAACATGATAATCCATATAAGTAATACTACACAGTGAGACCAATCCAGATTGTACAACTAGAAGCTGCAAATAAACCAACTTGAGCAAATAGTAGGAGATCATGAGACTAGGAAAAGATCTAATATCATAAACAGGAGGAAAACGTTGACTAACAGGTAGAAATTAAGCATGGGAACACATTTAGAGCATATAAAAATTAAGACAAGAAAATAGATAATTAAAGAAAAGCGGGAAGCAAGGAAAACAGATAATTCGGCGGCGCATAAGCACTTGTCACCTTGCATATACGCCGCTCACATGAAATTCACGTAGCACATAGTCCGAGTGTTCCTAATTCCCTCAAATCAAGGTTAGACACAACACTTACCTCGCTCCAAAGAACACTCAATGCTCAACCACAACTTTGCCTCTCAAACAAGTCTCCGAACCAATAGAATCTATCAAATTACCAACCAAACGATTCAAATTAAGCCTTAAGAACCACCCACGATTGCAAAGGATTCGATTTAGGCCATTTTTGAAAAAGTCAACAAAAGTCTACTCCTGGGCCTGCTTGGTCCAATCCCGAAGTTCGGACCGAAACCCGATTATCCATTCATGTCACGACCCAAAACTCTAACTTGTCATGATGGCGCCTATCAATGGTACTAGGAAATTCGACTTTTCAAAATACTTTAATATTTCACAAAAAGGATAATTCAAAGCTTTTTCATACCAGAAATTTCCATAAAAATCGAAGTTGAACTCAAATAAAATGCGGAAAGATAGCCCTAAACCGGGGTGTCACCAAGTCATGAGTATCTAGATAGCCAGTCTAATACAAAGAGTGTCTAAGTATCAACACAGAAAGGATGAAAACATAGAAGGAGAGACAATGTCTTGCAGACGCCGACAGTTACCTCGTAATCTTCGGTACTTGATTGCGCACGAACTCAACGACCTCCGTGATCAAACACACCTGGATCTGCACATGAAGTGCAAGGTATAGCATGAGTACAATCAACTCAGCAAGTAACAGAAATAAATAAGGAACTGAGAAGCAGTGACGAGATATACAATACGGTTCATTCCAGTATTTTTCAACAATGAAAGTAGTCATGAGTCAATTTATGACAATATGAGTCATATCAGTTGCAAATTTACTGAGTTCAGGTAAAACAAATTAGATAATTTTCGGAAGTTCAGAACAGTAGCATGAATCAGCTAAAAGCAGCAACAAAGAAGACAGATGCAACCTCTCAGGGTACAGTCACTCAAGCTCTCAATATCTCAACACTCAGCTCTCAGCCCTCAATACACACACTCAATAGGTACCTCCGCTCACTAGGGGTGTACAGACTCCGGAGAGGCTCCTACAGCCCAAGCGCTATAATCCGCACGAACAACTCACGTGCTGCACGAATAACTCACGTGCTAAAGTATCATATCAAGATCCACACGGACAACTCACGTGCTACAGTATCATATCAGAGTCCGCACGGACAACTCACATGCTAAGGTATAAACATCATGATTCGCACAGACAAATCATGTGCTATGGTATCCATACCTCACAAACAGGCCCTCGGCCTCACTCAGTCATGAACCTTTTTAGCCACACGACACTCAATAATGAAAGGGAATCAGCTCAAGTTAGAAAGATATAATGTGTCCACAGGGAATATCAGAGACTGAGGTATAATATACGAGAAATGCCACGACTGAGTACAAACAATGTGCAGGTACATGGCCTAAGCATGACTTCTAACATGAAAGGCAGACAAATTTCTAGAAGACAAGGGAAACATGTAAGCAACAATAGGCTATTCGACTTTACAGTCTCACGGGACGGACCAAGTCACAATCCCTCTCGGTGTACTCTCACACGCCCATCACCTAGCATGTGCGTCACCTCCAAATAGTCACATCATACCAAATTCCGGGGTTTCATACCCTCAAGACCAGATTTAAGACTGTTACTTACCTCAACTGCGCAGAAATCCTACTCCGAAATGCCTTTGCCTATCGTATCGGCCTCCAAATGCCCCAAATCTAGCCATAAACAGTACGAGATAATGCTAAAGGGATCAATTCCATAAGAAAACTGCTAAATTATAACTCAAATCCGAAATCGGCTCAAACCTGGCCTCCGGGACCACGTCTCGAAATCTGATAAAAGTCACAAAACCCGAAAGTTCATTCACTCACGAGTCTAACCATACTAAATTCATCAAAATCCGACATCATTTGGTCACCCAAATCCCCAAAATCCACTCTCCAATTCCCAAGACCTAAACCCCCAAATTTCACTTCAAAATCTTGCTAATTAAGTGGGAAAATCAGTGGGGAAACAAATTTTTTGATCCAAAACGAATTCAAGAAGCTTACCTCAATAATCCCCTCCAAAATCTCCTCCAAAATCGCCTAAGTCCGAGTCTCAAATGTGGAAATAAGACCAAAATCGCGAACCCTTGCTTTTTAAGCTTTTGCCCAGACAATTCGCACCTGCGGACCTCTTGTCGCATCTGCGGAAATCCTATCGCAGGTGCGGATTCCACTTAAAATCCCAGGTTCTGCTCCTGCGGCTACATGACCGCATCTGCGCCTATCGCAGATAGGGGAACCCATCGCACCTGCGACTAACATTCGCACTTGCGCCCAGCTTCCCGCTTCCCGCTTCTGAGACCCTCGCATGTGCGGGAAAATATTCGTACCTGCGACTTCTTCCCAGCTCGTCCTTGGCCGCTTCTGCGGTTCTCTTTGCTTCTGCAATCTCGCACTTGCGATTCCCACTCCGCAGGTGCGAGTACACCACCAACAACAACATTTCAACTGCTCTTTCAAATCCAAAACCAAGTCTGAAACCTCCCGAATTCACTCAAGGCCCCCGGGACCTCAACCAAACATGCCAACAAGTCGTATAACCCAATACGAACTTAGTCGAACATTAGAATCACTCCAAAACGACATCAAAACACTGATTACACCCGTATTCAAGCCTAAAGAACTTCTAAACTTCCGAATTCCGCAAACGACGCCGAAATCTATCAAACCACGTTCCATTGACCTCAAATTTTTGCACACAAGTCCTAAATGACATCACGTACCTAGTCCAATTCCCTAAATTCAATTACGACCCCGATATCAAAATTTCCACCGTCGGCCCAAAATTGCCAAAATTCCAACTTTCGCCAATTCAAGCCTAATTCTACTACGGAACTCCAAATCATATTCCGGGCGCGCTTCTAAGTCCAAAATCACCTAACGGGGCTAATAGAACCATAAAAATTCAAATCCGAGGCCGTTTACCCATAAGTCGACATACGGTCAATTTTTCCAACTTAAGCCTCCAATTTAGAGACTATAGAGCCCGTGTGGACATAATTTTTTTTTCCTTTTTTTCCAAAAAAAAACACTTTTTCGACATCAACTTTTGGTCATATATTCCAAACCCCACTTGTGGGATTATACTGGGTCATTGTTGTTGTAGAGTTTGTTCATAGAATTACCAATTTTTCACTTGAAGATGCATTTTGGAAATTTTCGAAAATTTGAAAAACTTCAAAAAGTTATTTTTCAAAATTTTCACTCAAATCACTCACAAAACTTGAAAAACAACCCAAAATGAAATTTATGTCCAAACACAACTCTGAATTTCAAATACCATTTTCACTTGAAAAACAATTTCACCATTTTTTGGAATTTTACAATTCTTATGTCCAAACGCCTACTAAGTGTCTCAATTCACCCCGAAATCACTCCGGATTCGAACTAACCAACCCGGTAAGACATATAACAGCTACGAAGCACAAAAGAAGCAGAAAATGGGGGAAATGGGGCTATAACTCTCGAAACAACCGGCAAGGTCATTACATCCTCCCCCTCTTAAACAAATGTTCGGCCTCGAACGGATCTAGAAACATATCCTTAGACCTCAACCGTCTCCCAAGTAGCCTCCTCCACGAGCTGACCTCTGCACTGCACCTTCACTGAAGCTATATCCTTAGACCTCAACCGTCGAACCCGCCGCTCCAAACTGGCCACCGGCTCCACATCATAAGTCAAATCACCATCCAACTGAGCCGTCCCGAAATTCAAAACATGAGACGGATCGCCGACGTACTTTCGGAGCATAGAAACGTGAAATACTGGATGCACATTCGACAAGTTAGGTAGCAAGGCAAGCTTGTAAGCCACCTCCCCAATCCTCTGAAGTATCACAAAAGACCAGATGAACCAAGGGCTCAACTTGTCCCTCTTCCCAAACCTCATAACACCCTTCATGGGTGATACCTTCAACATAACCTTCTCATCGACCATGTAAGACACATCACGAAACTTCCTGTCAGCATAACTCTTTTGCCTATACTGCACCGTGCGAAGCCGCTCCTAAATCAATTTCACCTTATCTAATGCCTCCTGGACCAAGTCTGTACCCAAGAGCCTAGCCTCACCCGGCTCAAACCATCCCACCGGAGATCTATAACGCTTTGCATATAAACCCTCGTACAGAGCCATCTGAATACTCGACTGATAACTCTTGTTATAAGCAAACTTTGGGAGCGGCAGAAACTGGTCCCATGAACCCCTAAAATCAATGACACAAGCGCGTAACATGTCCTCCAATATCTGGATAGTGCGCTCTGATTGTCCGTCCGTCTAAGGGTGAAAGGTCGTGCTCAACTCAACCTGGGTACCTAACTCTCGCTGCACAGCTCTCCAAAACTGCATGTGAACTGTGTGCTTCTATCTAAAATGTTGGAAACGGGGGCACCATGAAGGAGAACAATCTCTCGGATGTAAATCTCAACCAACCACTTTGAAGAATAAGTAGTACCAACTGGAATGAAGTGCATGGAGTTTGCCAGTCGATCCACAATCACCTATATGACATCGAACTTCCTCGAATTCCGTGGGAGCCCAACTACAAAATCCATGGTGATCTGATCCCACTTCCACTCTGGGATCTTTAACCTCTGGAGCAAGCCACCTGGTCTCTGATGCTCATACTTAACCTGCTGACAGTTGAGACATCGAGACACAAACCCAACTATATCTTTCTTCATTCTCCTCCACAAATAGTGCTGTCTCAAATCCTGGTACATCTTCGCGGCACCCGGATGGATAGAATACTGCGAGTTGTGGGCCTCCTCAAAAATCAACTCCCGTAGCCCATCTACATTGGGCACACATATCCGGCTTTGCATCCTCAACACCCCGTCATCACCAACAGTTACATCTCTTGCATCACCTCACCGAACCCTATCCCAGAGGACGAGCAGATGGGGGTCATCATGACGCTCCCTGATACGATCATAAAGAGAAGACCTAGAGACCACACAAGTCAATACCTGACTCGGCTCAGAAATATCCAATATGATAAACTAGCTATCTATGGCCTGAACATCCAAGGCCAATAGCCTCTATGCTGCTGGAAGATTCTCTAAGCTCCCCAAACTCTCTGCTTGGCGGCTCAAGGCATCGGCCACCATATTGGCCTTCCCGGGATGGTACAGAATGGTGATATAATAGTCCTTAAGAAGCTCCAATCACCTCCGCTGACGCAAGTTAAGATCCTTCTTCTTGAACAGATGTTGAAAACTCTGATGATCAGTATAAATCTCACAATGAATACCGTACAAATAGTGGCGCCAAATCTTCAAGGCATGAACAATATCTGCTAACTCAAGGTCATAGTCAGGATAGTTATTCACGTGGGTCTTCAACTGGCGTGAAGCATAAGCAATCACTATACCTTCTTGCATCAGAACACATATGATACCTATCCACGAGGCATCGCAAGACATTGTGTAAGAACCAGAAGCTAATGGCATAACTGGAACAAGAGCCGTGGTTATAGCAGTCTTAGGCTTCTAAAAGCTCTCCTCGTACTTGTCGGACCACCTGAATGGAGCACCCTTTTGGTTCAATTTGGTCAAGGTAGATGCAATAGATGAGAATCCCTCCACAAAACAACGGTAATAACCCACCAAACCTAGAAAGCTTCGAATCTCTATGGATGAGGACGGTCTGGGCCAACTCTGCACCGCCTCTATCTTCTTCGGATCCACCTGAATACCCTCACTGGACACCACGTGCCCCAAGAACGCCACTGAACTGAGACAAAACTCACACTTGGAGAACTTTGCATAAAGCTTTTCCTCCCTCAATCATTGTAACACAATCCTTAGATGTTGGGCATGCTCCTCTTAGCTACGAGAGTACGCGAGGATATCATACATGAATACAATAACGAACGAGTCAAGATAAGGCTGAAACACACTATTCGTCAAATGCATGAACGTTGTTAACAAGGAACTCATAATGGCCATATCAGGTTCTGAAAGCTGTCTTAAGAATATCTGAATCTTCAACTAGTGATACCTTGACCTCAAATCAATCTTGGAGAAAACTCTCGCTCCCTGAAGATGGTCAAATAGATCATCAATACATGGAAAAGGATACTTGTTCTTGACGCTTTCCTTGTTCAACTGCCTGTAATTAATGCACATCCTGATAGTACCATCCTTCTTCTTTACAAATAGAACCGGTGCACCCCAAAGTGACATGCTAGGCCGAATAAACCCCTTATCAAGGAGTTACTGAAGTTGTTCCTTCAACTCCTTAAACTTCTCCGGTGCCAAACGATAATGTGGAATAGAAATGGGCTGAGTGCCCGACACCAAATCAATACTGATATCAATATCCCTGTCAGGCGGCATGCTTGGTAGGTCTGCAGGAAACACATCCAGAAAATCGCGCACACATGAACAGAACCAATAACATGGGACTCTGCACTAACATCCCTCACAAAAGCCAAATAATATAGACAATCCTTCTCAACCATCCGCTAGCCTTCAAGTATGAAATCACTCTACTAGGAACATAGTCGATAGAACCGCTCCACTCAACCCTCTTCAACCTCGGCATTGCTAACGTTACAATCTTAGCATGACAATCTAAAATAGCATGACATGGAGACAACTAATCCATATCCAATATCACATCAAAATCGATCATACTAAGTAGCAAACGATCTACCCTGGTCTCCAGACTCCCAATAGTCACCACACATGACCGATATACATGGTCCACAATAATAGTATCGCCCACCGGAGTAGATACATAAACAAATAACTAGAGAATCACCGGGCATATCCAGAAAATGAGTGAAATACGAAGACACATATGAATAAGTGGAACCAGGGTCAAACAATACAGAGGCATCTCTGTGGAAAATTGAGACAATACCTATAATCACAGCATATGAAGCAATGGCATCTCCAACCTCGAGTTGGCTGGATGGGTGGTGGAGCTGCAAGTGTTGGTTCCGTCAGCCGAGTACTCTACTGTGGAGCCCCACTCAACAACATAGGGCAATCACTCTCAATGTGACTAAAATCTCCACACTCGAAACAACCCATCCTCTAACGGAACTACTGCTCCTGATGCCTAGAGGAACTACCCGTGGAAACCTGAGCGATGAGGCATGGTGAGAACTCTGCGCTGGTAGTGCACTGACTGACGACTGGCCCTGCTGATGACTGTGTGACCCATGGCCAGATGATGCACCACGTGAACTGACCACCATAAGGAAAACTGCCAAATCCACCCTGTCCACGAAGCCTCTTGGCCTCCCTCTCAACCCGCTCCTGACTGCGAACCATCTCAATCTAACGAGTAATGTCGACAACCTCATCAAAAGTAGAACCAAACACTCTCTCTCTAGTCATAAGCAATCGCAGCTTAAAAGTGAGGCCATTTATGAACCTCCTGATCCTCTCTCTATCTGTTGGAACCAACCAGATAGCATGACGGGCCAACTCCGAGAATCACATCTCATACTGTGTCACAGATATATCACCTTAACGAAGCTGCTCAAATTGTCTGCGCACCTCCTCTCTGCAGACTGAGGCACGAACCTCTCCAGAAAGAGAACGAAGAGCTGCTACCAGGTAAAGGGTGATGCTTCGACCGGACCACGCCTCTTGTAAGACCAACTGAATGCAGCCCCAGAGAACTGAAAGGTAGTGAATGAAACCCCACTGGTCTCCAGAATACTTGTTGTACAGAGTATCCTCTAATACCTGTCCAAGAATCCATGTACATCCTCTCCCGCTGCACCACTGAAAGATGGAGGTTGGAGCCTCCCAAACCTCTCCAATCTACGCTGCTCATCCTCAAGCATAGTAGGAACCATATAGTCCTGAGCAGCGGTAACCGGTTGGGCTGGTGGTGCCCCTAGTGTTTGGAGTCGCTGTACCACCTACTCAGGTGTGCGGGCGGAGGGAGTCTGAGTGCCTTCCCCGACCTGAGAAGTGGTTTCTCCTGTCAAAACAGAGACCGCCAGAGCAAGGCCTGTGCACACAGTCAGAATCTGAGCTAAGGCCTCCTGAAGGTCAGGAATCATGATGTGCACAAGTGGTGCCTGAGCTGGTCCCGCTGGTGCATCCACAACCGGGACCTGGTCCTGATCTGGGGCAACAGGTGGATCTGCAGGTACTGCCCCAGTTGCTGTGCAGGCTGTACCTCTGCCCCTACCGCGGACTCTACCACGACCTCGACCTCTCGCGGCCCTGGATGGTGGTACTGATGGCTGCCCATCCTGCCCAGTAGTACGAGTCCTCACCATCTGTGAGAGAATGAAACAACAAATGTTTAGTTTCCAGAATCAACAGATTCACACGACAAAAATTCAAGAATGTGAAGTTTTTTTAAGGGTTCTGTAGCCTCTCGAAGATAAGGACAGACATCTCCGTACCGACCCGCAAGACTCTACTAACCCTGCTCATGACTTGTGAGACCTATGTAACCTAGGATCTAATACCAACTTGTCACGACCCAAAACTCTAACCTGCGTGATGGCGCCTATCGATGGTACTAGGCAAACCGACTTCTCAAAATACTTCAATATTTCACAAAAAGGATAATTCAAAGTTTTTTCAAAAGACATTTTCATAAAAATCGAAGTTGAACTCAAATAAAATGCGGAAAGATAGACCCAAACATTGGTATGTCACCAAGGCATGAGCATCTAGATAGCTAGTCTAATACAAACAGTGTCTAAGTATTAAAATAGAAAAAATGAAAACATAGAAGGAGAGACAAGGTCTTGCGGACACCGGCAGCTACATCGTAGTCTCCGGTACTCGATCGCACACAAACTCAACGACCTCCATGATCAAACACACTTGGATATGCACATGAAGTACAGGGTGTAGCATGAGTACAACCAACTCAACAAGTAACAGAAATAGATAAGGGACTGAGAAGTAGTGGCGAACTATACTGTCACGCTCCAAACCTGGGGGCGAGACCGGCACCCGGTGCCTCACCTATCCTTGCGTACCAACTTGCGACTAAGGGACTCTAAACATACAATGTCATACTTTTTCCATGGCCACATTGCAAGACAACTTGCAAAGCAAAATATAAAACTGAACGGAAGCTGACTAAACATCAATATAAAGCTGGGCCGACAAGGCCGTCATAACTACTATAGCTGACAAACCAACAAAATATACATACAACGCCTACAAGCCCAACATTCTGCACTAGCTGACAGGATACATCTACAAGCTTCTACTAATGGATGTACTATGATCGGAACAGGGCCTCGACCTACCCATAACCTATATACATATATACACAAGATGTACACAAAATTCTAGACCTGGTAACTACGAAGGACGTGGATATTACCGATAAAGCTGAAATCGGGAAACAACTACTGAACCTGCACGCATAAAGCCCAACATTCTGTCTTTCTGAACCTGCACGCATGAAATGCAACGTCCCTAGAAAAAGGGACGTCAGTACGAAATAACGCACCGAGTATGCAAGGAAATAAAATAACTGAAAGCTGAAACTAACTGATAATATAATAACTGAAAGTAACTGGGAGTCAAAGATGATATGGAGATATAATTACCTGCTAATACTGACTCAGTTCTCTCAATATAGTAAATAAAACAGATGTTCGACCCTATAAGGCTCGAAATGTCTAACTGCTCCGCCGAAGTAAGCTCGCTCATAGGTGCTCAACTATACTAGGCTCTATATCTCAGCCATGCTGGGCTCGCTCATAGGCGCCCGTCCACAGTAGGCTCGGTATATAACTTACCATCTGATCATAGGTTTCCCAATAGGGGCCTACCCATCGATTGTAGCTCGATGGTGGTGAAAATACTGTAATACTCTCTCTCTCTCTCTCTCTCTCTATATATATATATATATATATATATATATATAGATATATAAACACACACACACACACACAAAAGCCTTGCTCTCTTGACTGGAAAAAGGCAATACTCGATTGAATATGAAGTCTCGATAAGGAAAATACTGTAACTTATGAGACTAGGATAATGAATATAAATTCGGCAGTATGAACTTCTCTTTTGTAACTACCCGACCGTTCGCTTTGTGTTCTAGGACCCCGTTTGCCTAAATAAGACTTCCCGTAGTTGCTTTTAATAATTTATGACTTGTGGGGATGGGTGGTTCGGGATTTGGAAGGGTTTGGAATGGTATAGGAACACTTTGTTCCTTAAGGTTGGCTTTTAAGGCCAAGTTTGACTTCGGTCAACGTTTTGAGTAAACGACCTCGGAATCAAGTTTCGACAATTTTGGTAGCTTCGTATTATTATTTCGGACTTAGGTGTATGTCCGGAACGGGTTTTGGATGACCCTGGAGCGTTTCAGCGCCAAATAGTGAAATATGATTCCTTAAGTTCAAAAATTGAGGTTTGGAACGTGTTTTTGTGTTATCAAGGTCGGAACAAAATTCTGAGACAGCAATAGTTCCGTCGTATCATTTATGACTTGTTTGCAAAATTTGGTGTCATTCCGAGTAGTATAGGTAGGTTCGGCGCATTGAAAGCGAATTCTAGAACTTGAAGTTCAAAGTTTGATTCAATTTGGTTTTGGGGTTGGATTCTTAGTTTCATTGTTGTTTTCACATTCTGAAAATTTGAGCGAGTCCGTATCATGAATACAGACCTGCCAGTGCCTTTGGATGGGGTCCCGGGGGGCTCGGGTGAGTTTCGGACCCCTGGGAGCTAAATGCTAAAAACCAGAAATTTCACTGTCTGGTTTCCTTATTCGCGTTTATGTGAGGGCGGCCGCGTTCGCGAAGAAGAAGTTGGGCTGGGGCAGCTGATTCTCTATGCGTTCGCGAAGACTACCTCGCGTTCGCGATGTGTTGGGCCTCTGACCATCGCGTTCGCACCCTGGTCTCCGCATTCGCACATGTGTAGGACGGGGCCATGCCTGTTTGTTCTTCGCGTCCGCAATAAGTCCACCGCGTTTGTAGGTCTAGCCCGGCTATTTCGCGATCGCGGGCCCCTTTTCGCGTTCGCATATAAGGGCTTCAGGAGCCTGGGCCATTGGCCTTCGCGAACGCGGTGCCCTTGTCGCGTTCGCGATGAAGGGGCAACTGGGCAGTGACTTTTAGAAATGGGACTTAGTCTAATTTTTTACACTCTTCTTCTTCCTTGGGCGATTTTAGAGCATTTCAAAGGGGATAATCGACCTAGTTACTGTAAGGTAAGTGATTCCTACTCTAAGTATTAGTTTCATACTTGAATTCTCAAGTAGATTAACCCATTAATTAGTAAGAAATTAGGGGTTAGAGCAAAAACCTAGGTTTTATGGAAATGAGAGAATTATCGAGGAATTTGTTATGAAATCATATGAAAACTATACATTAATGATCCTTAGGCTATGGGTGAGTGTTTCCTTCGCAAATTTCCGGAATCCGAGCATGTGGGTCCGAGGTGTATTTTGGAATTTTTCAAAGTGTTTAAATAACTAATTAAATAGGGGAATTACATACTTTTGAGTATAAATTAATTTATTTATGCAACATTTGACTAGTTTCGAGTCCTTGCGAGACGAGTTTGGAGTTTCGGGCGCATTCTTGACCCGGAAAGTAGGCTCAACGCGAGGTGAGTCTCCTTTCTAACCTTGTAAGAGGGAATTGTCCCCATAGGTGGTCATAAATAATTGCATGTCTTTATTTTGTGGGGTCTACGCACGCACGAAGTGACGAGAGTCCATGCGTAACTACTATTATGCCTTGATGGGTAGATTAGGATTCACAAGCATGCTTTATGTGTTGTATTTGTGATCTTGCATGTGGTCTAGGCAGTCTAATATCCTTGAATTTCACATATGAAGGCCTAGGAGGTTATATTTCGAAGTTGACATTATTGAATCCTTTCCTGCTAAGTATGATCCCTAATAAATTGTCTGAAATTCCTGATGATTATGTATATGTATACGGGAACATGTGTTGCATGTATGATTGGCGAGCGCGGTAGCCCTAGTATTATGTTAACCGCGTCGTACGTTCGATCCGCGAGCGGGGCAGATATATGCATCTATGGTTCGAGCCGTTCGACCCTCGGCAATGCACATTTACATTTCACGTCGTATCGGTCGTACGTTCACGGCCTGCCATGTGTTTGATGATTGATGGGAAGCCCTGTAATTGTATTTGTTGATTTTATGAAAAAGGGAAGGTTAAGTAGCTTGTATGCTATGGAAGTTGATACGTAAAGGTACTAGAGAACGTTATTTGATGCTCCTTTCTTTATTACTATTCATTACTGCTATTTCTATTTAGTCTGTATTTATTGTATATTATTTGGCCCTAGTCAGTATCACGTCGACCTATCGTCACTACTTCTTCGAGGTTAGGCGGGATACTCACTGGGTACATATTTGTTTATCTACTCATGCTACGCTTCTGTACTTAATTGTACAGGTTTTGAGGCTGGTGCATCTGGTTATCAGGCCGGAGCTCGACCCTGAGTTATATCTGGAATTGACTTCATGGTGAGCTGCTTCCCTTGACGATTCTCAGCAGCACTATGGAGCCCTCTTTTGTTTATTCCTGTCTACTTCTTTCAGACAGTAGGACATTTTATTTCATCTTTTGCATACTTTAGTAGTACGCCTGTCGACTTGTGACACTAGTTCCTGGTACATACGTAGTACACTTTATATCTTTTGGGGTTGTATATATATATATATTGGTTTATGATCCTTTATGGTTACATTTGTTTAAGTTAGTAAATTGTTTTCCGTTTCTCCTTAATGTCTTAAACTTGAGTTGGGTAAGTGTTGCAAACTAAGTGAAATTCTCTAGTAAGTAAATGGTTGGCTCGCCCGGCTATGGTGTTGGGCGCCATCACGAACTGAATTAAGATTTGGGTTGTAACAACATGATATCAGAGCTCTAGGTTATGTAGGTCTCACGAGTCACGGGCAAACCCATTAGAGTCTTGCAGATCGGTACATAGACGTTTGTACTTATCTTAAGGAGGCTATAGGGTGTTAGTAAACCTCTCTTTATTCATCTTCTATCGTGCAGTCAATGGTATGCTAAATATCAGTTTTCTATTTTCTCACAGATGGTGAGGACGCGTGCAACCGACGTTCCAGACCCGGGAGATGCCGCTACCCTTATCGTCCGAGGCTGTGGCAGAGGCCAGGGAAGGGCACCGGCCCGAGGTAGGGGACGAGGGCGTCCCAGAGTTATTCCAATTGCACCCCCAGTAGTGGATCCTATCACAGAGGAGCAGGGTGAGGTGCCCCCAACAGATCTTGCTCCGACGGACTTTATGACGGCGCCAGGCTTCCAGGAGGTCATGGGCCGTATGATGCGGTTACATATTCTATGACTCAGGATGGTTTGTTTCCAGCGGATCTTTCCACATCTCAGGCGGGAGGGGGAGCCCAGACCCCTACTGCCCAAGCCGTAGGTCATGAAACAATAGTATATCAGACCACGGGTACACCGCCCATGGGCAGGGCCCAGCCTGTAGCAGCAGTAGCTGAGCCCAGACAAGCTGCGGACGGCTATTCATATAAGTTACTGGATAGATGGACCAGATTTCACCCCCTGTCTTCGGAGGTGAGCGTTGTGAGGATGCCCAGGACTTCATTGACAGGTGCAGGGACAGACTGCACAACATGAGGATATTGTAGTCCAATGGAGTTAAATTCACTACTTTTCAGTTAGAGGGCAGGGCCCGCAGATGGTGGCAGTCCTATATTCTTGGCAGACCCTCAAGTTCTCCCCCTATCACCTGGGAGCAGTTTACCCAGACATTCCTGGACAGTTACATCCCACCCTTTGAGAGGGAAGAGTTGTAGTATCAGTTTGAGCAGCTAGAGCAGGGTCAGATGTCGGTGAGAGACTACGAGGATAGGTTTTCTGAGCTATCCCGTCACGCACTCATGATACTTCCTACAGATGCTGAGAGAGTGTGGAGGTTTTTAGATGGGTTACATCCAGGCATTAGGGCCAACATGGCCCGAGAGGTGGAGATGGGGACTCCTTATCAGCTTATAGTAGAGATTGCTCGCAGGATCAAGGGTTATCAGTCGAGGATCAGAGAGCAGGTGCAGCAGGATAAGAGAGCCAGATTTTCCGGGGATTTCAGAGGCGCTCCATCTAGGGGCAGAGGTCAGTTCGGCAGGGGCCAGCCCAGCAGGCCCCCATATTCAGCACCCCGACCACCCTCTCGTGGTGTTCCAGTGAGGCCTTATTTCAGTGCTATGTCAGAGGGTTGTCACCGTCCACCAGTTATCCAGGGTTCTTCTTCATGGCAGCAGGCCATGGCACTGAGGGGATGTTATGAGTGCAGGGATCCAGGCCATATCAGGAGAACTTGTCCCAGGTTTAGGGGCAAGGCAGTACAACAGGGTTACCAGCTTATGAGTTCGGCACCAGCGGTCCGACCACCCAGAGGTGGAGGACATGCCGGAAGGGGTCGTCCTAGAGGTGGAGGCCAGACATGAGGAATTCAGTCAGCTCATTTTCATCCCGGCGGAGGTCAGTCGTCCGATGCTCCAGCTAGATTCTATGTTATTCCAGCCAGATAAGATGCAGTGGCCTCAGATTCCATGATCCCATGTATTATTTCAGTATGTGGTAGAGAGGAATCAATGTTATTTGATCCAGGATCCACTTATTCATATGTATCAGCCTTATTCGCTTGTTTCCTGGATGTTCCTCGTGAGTCCTTGGGCTCTCCTATTTATGTGTCCACTCCTGTTGGCGATTCTGTGGTGGTAGACCAAATTTATTGGTCCTGTGTGGTTACATTCTGTGGGTTCGAGACCAGAGCGGACCTCCTATTGCTCGACATGGTTGATTTCGAGGTTATTCTAGGCATGGACTGGCTATATCCCTATCACACCGTTCTTGATTGCCATGCCAAGACGGTTACTCTAGCCATGCCCGAGTTGTCTAGGCTGGAGTGGAGAGGTTCCTCAGTTAGTGCAGCCAGTCTGGTTATTTCCTTCCCGAAGGCTCGACATATGGTCGAGAAGGGTTGCCTGGCCTATCTTGCCTATGTGCGGGACACCACCGTCGAGTCTCCGACGATTGATTCAGTGCCAGTGGTTCGAGAGTTTGCTGATGTATTCCTTTTAGACCTTCCGGGCATGCCTCCAGATCGTGATATTGATTTCTGTATTGATTTGGCCCCAAGCACCCAACCTATTTCCATTCCCCCGTACCGTATGGCTCCGAAAGAGTTGAAGGAGTTGAAGGATCAGCTTGAGGAGTTGTTGGCTAAGGGGTTTATCAGACTGAGTGTATCGCCGTGGGGTGCTCCAGTGCTATATGTGAAGAAGAAGGATGGGTCTATGCGGATGTGTATTGACTACCGCCAGTTGAACAAGGTCACCATTAAGAATAAGTACCCATTGCTACGTATCGATGATTTGTTTGACAAGTTGCAGGGTGCTCGGGTGTTTTCTAAGATCGACTTGAGATCGGGGTACCAACAACTGAAGATTCAGGATTCGGATGTACCGAAGACTGCTTTTTGTACGAGATATGGCCATTATGAGTTTCTGGTGATGTCCTTTGGCTTGACTAATGCCCCAGCAGCATTTATGGACTTGATGAACATGGTGTTCAGGCCGTATATTGATTATTTTGTCATCGTCTTTATTGATGACATTCTGATTTACTCACGTAGCCTGGGAGAGCACGAGCAGCATTTGAGAGTCGTGCTCCAGACTTTGCGAGAACAGAAACTATATGCTAAGTTCTCCAAGTGTGAGTTCTGGTTGGATTCAGTGGCATTCTTGGGACATGTGGTATCCGGAGAGGGTATCAAGGTTTATCCTAAGAAGATTGAGGTAGTCCAGAGTTGGCCACGCCCTACTTCAGCTAGGTTATTATCGCCGATTTGTGGAGGAATTTTTGTCCATTGCAGCCCCACTGACTAGATTGACTCAGAAGAATGCCCGTTCCAATGGTTCGACGAGTGTGAGGCGAGCTTTTAGAAGCTCAGTACAGCATTGACCTCATCACCAGTTCTAGTATTTCCTTCCGGTTCTGGGATATATACAATATATTATGACGCTTCACGCGTTGGTTTGGGATGTGTGTTGTTGCAGAAAAGGAGAGTTATTGCTTATGCTTTGCGCCAGCTGAAGGTTCATGAGAAGAATTACCCGGTGCATGATCTATAGTTGGCGGCGATTGTTCATGCTCTTAAGATTTGGAGGCACTACATGTATGGGGTGTCTTGTGAGGTTTATACAGACCACCGCAACTTGCAACACTTGTTCAAGCAGCGGGGTCTTAATTTGAGGCAGCGCAGGTGGCTTGAGCTGTTGAAGGACTATGAAATCACCATTCTTTATCATCCGGGCAAGGCAAATGTGGTAGCAGATGCCTTGAGCAGGAAGGCAGAGAGTATGGGTAGTTTGGCTTATATTGCAGCAGAGGAGAGACCTCTAGCCTTGGACATTCAGTCCCTGGCTAATCGCCTGGTGAGATTAGACCTCTTAGAGCCCCGCCGAGTTCTTGCTCATGTGGTTGCTCAGTCTTCGTTATTGGGAGAGATTAAGGCCCGGTAGTTTTATGATCCTTGCTTGGCAGAGCTACGTGAGACAATGGTTCAGGGTGGTGCCAAGGAGGTTACTATGGGCGAGGATGGTGTTCTGAGACTTCAGGGCCGTTTATGTGTTCCTAATGTTGATGGCTTGAGGGAGAGGATTCTAGAAAAGGCTCACAGTTCACGGTATTCTGTTCATCCTGGTGCTACGAAGATGTATCGTGACTTGAAGCAGCATTTCTGGTGGAGGCGGATGAAGAAGGACATACTGGAGTATGTGGCTAGATGTCTTAATTGCCAGCAGGTCAAGTATGAGCACTAGAGGCCAGGAGGCCTACTTCAGCAGATGCCCATTCCCGAGTTGAAATGGGAACGCATCACTATGGACTTCGTAGTTGGGTTGCCTCGGACTTTGCGGAAGGTTGATGCGGTTTGGGTCATTGTGGACAGGTTGACCAAATTGACGCATTTCATTCCAGTAGCTACTACTTATACTTCTGAGAAGTTGGCCAGATCTACATTCGGGAGATAGTCCGGTTGCACGGTGTGCCTGTGTCCATTATATCAGATCGAGGTCCTCAGTTCACCTCGCACTTCTGGAGAGAATTTCATAGTGAGTTGGGCACCCAGATAGATCTCAACACCGCATTCCACCCTCAAACTGATGGTCAGTCGGAGCGGACAATTCAGATATTGGAAGACATGCTCAAGGCATGTGTGCTTGATTTCGGAGGTTAGTGGGACCAGTTCTTGCCTCTGACCGAGTTTTCTTACAATAATAGATATCAGTCCAGCATTGAGATGGCTCCATTTGAGGCTTTGTATGGCCGGCGATGTCGTTCTCCTATCGGGTGGTTTGAAACTGGCGAGGCTAAGTTATATGGCACCGACCTGGTAAAGGATGCTTTGGACAAAGTGAAGTTGATTCAGGAGAGGCTTCGCACAGCACAGTCTAGACAGAAGAGTTACGCCGATTAGAAGGCGCGCGATGTATCATTCATGGAGGGAGAGAAGGTCTTGTTGAAAGTCTCGCTGATGAAGGGTATTATGAGGTTCGGGAAGAAAGGCAAGCTGAGCCCGAGTATATGCCCTTTCGAGGTATTGAGGAAAGTTGGTGAGGTTGCTTATAAGCTTGCTCTACCTCCCAGTTTATTAGGAGTCCATCCGGTCTTTCATGTATCCATGCTTCGGAGGTACCACGCCGACTTTTCTCACGTGGTTGATTTCAGCACCATTCCGTTGGATGAGAGGTTGGGCTACGAGGAGGAGCCAGTTGCTATTATTGACAGGCAGGATAACCAATTGAGGTCCAAGAGAGTTTCTGTGGTAAAGGTCCAGTGGTGGGGACAACCAGTCAAGGAGGCGACATGGGAGTCCGAGGTGGCGACGCGGAGCATATATCCACACTTATTCAGCAATTCAGGTATGATTCTAGACCCGTTCGAGGACGAACGTTTGTTTAAGAGGTGGAGAATGTAATGACCCGACTGGTCGTTTTGCATTCTAGGACCCGTTCCCCTAAATAAGACTTCCCGTAGTTGCTTTTTATGATTTATGACTTGTGGGGACGGGTGGTTCGGAATTTGGAAGAGTTTGGAATGGTATAGGAACACTTGGTTCCTTAAGGTTGGCTTTTAAGGCCAAGTTTGACTTGGGTCAACGTTTTGAGTAAACGACCTCGGAATCGAGTTTTGACGGTTCTGGTAGCTTCGTATGATGATTTCGGACTTAGGCGTATGGTCGGAACGGGTTTTGGATGACCCAGGAGCGTTTCGGCGCCCAATAGCGAAATAAGAGTTTCCTTAAGTTCAAATTGTGGTTTGGGACGTGTTTTTGTGTTATCGTGGTCCAAATGGAATTCTGAGATCGGGAATAGTTCCGTCATGTCATTTATGACTTGCTAGCAAAATTTGGTGTCATTTCGAGTAGTATAGGTAGGTTCGGCGCATTGAAAGCGAATTTTAGAACTTGAAGTTCAAAGTTTGATTCAATTTGGTTTTGGAGTTGGATTCTTTGTTTCGTTGTTGTTTTTCACGTTTCGAAAATTTGAGCGAGTCCGTATCATGAATACAGACCTTCCAGTGCCTTTGGACGGGGTCTTGGGGGGCTCGGGTGAGTTTCGGATACCTCGGAGCTAAATGCTAAAAACCAGAAATTTCACTGTCTGGTTTCCTTCTTCGCGTTCGTGGGAGGGCGGTTGCATTCACGAAGAAGAAGTTGGGCTGGGAAGCTGATGCTCTATGAGTTCGCGAAGACTACCTCGTGTTCGCGATGTGTTGGGCCTCTGACCATCGTGTTCACACCCTGGTCTCCGCGTTCGCACATGTGTAGGACGGGGCCATGCCCATTTGTTCTTCGCGTCCGCAATAAGTACACCGCGTTTGCGTAGGTCTAGCCCGGCTAGTCTTCGCGATCGCGGGCCCCTTTTCGCGTTCGCATAGAAGGGCTTCAGGATCCTGGGCCATTTTTCTTCGCGAACGCGGTGCCTCTGTCGCGTTCGCGATGAACGGGCAGCTGGGCAGCGACTTTTAAAGACGGGACTTAGTCTAATTTTTGACATTCTTCTTATTCCTTGGGCGATTTTAGAGCATTTCAAAGGGGATAATCGACCTAGATACTGTAAGGTAAGTGATTCCTACTCTAAGTATTAGTTTAATACTTGAATTCTCAAGTAAATTAACCCATTAATTAGTAAGAAATTAAGGGTTAGAGTAAAAACCTAGGTTTTATGGAAAATGAGAGAATTACCGAGGAATTTGTTATGAAATCATATGAAAACTATACATTAATGATCCTTAGGCTATGGGTGAGTGTTACCTTCGAAAATTTTCAGAATCCGAGCATGTGGGCCCGGGGTGTATTTTGGGATTTTTCAAAGTGAGTTGAAATAACTAATTAAATAGGGAAATTTCATACTTTCGAGTATAAATCAATTTATTTATGCAACATTTGACTAGTTTCGAGTCCTTGGGAGACGATTTTGGAGTTTCGGGCGCATTCTTGACCCGGAAAGTAGGCTCGGCGCGAGGTGTGTCTCTTTTCTAACCTTGTAAGAGGGAATTTTCCCCATAGGTGATCATAAATAATTGCATGTCTTTATTTTGTGGGGGCTACGCAAGCACGAAGTGGCGAGAGTCCCTGCGTAGCTACTATTATGCCTTGACGGGTAGATTAGGATTCACAAGCATGCTTTATGTGTCGTATTTGTGATCTTGAATGTGGTCTAGGTAGTCTAATATCCTTTAATTTCACATATGAAGGCCTAGGAGGTTATATTTCGAAGTTGACATTATTGAATCCTTTCCTGCTAAGTATGATCCCTGATAAATTGTCCGAAATTCCTGATGATTATGTATATGTATACGGGAACCTGTGTCGCATTTATGATTCGCGAGCGGGGTAGACCTAGTATTATGTTAACCGCGTCGCACGTTTGATTCGCGAATGGGGTAGATAGATGCATCTACGGTTCAAGCCGTTCGACCCTCGGCATTGCACATTTACTTTTCACGTTGTATCGATCGTACGTTCACGACCTGCCATGTGTTTGATGATTGATGGAAAGCCCTGTAATTGTATTTGTTGATTTTTTGAAAAAGGGAAGGTTAAGTAGCTTGTATGCTATGGAAGTTGATACGTAAAGGTACTAGAGAACGTTATTTGATGCTCCTTTCTGTATTACTGTTCATTACTGCTATTTCTGTTTAGTCTGTATTTATTGTATATTGTTTGGCCCTAGTCAGTATCACGTCAACCTCTCGTCACTACTTCTTCGAGGTTAGGCGGGATACTCACTAGGTACATATTTGTTTATGTACTCATGCTACACTTATGTACTTAATTGTACAGGTTCTGAGGCTGGTGCATCTGGTTATCAGGCCGGAGCTCGACCCTGAGTTATATCTGGACTTGACTTCACGGTGAGCTGCTTCCCTTGACGATTCTCAGCAGCCCTATGGAGCCCTCTTTTGTTTATTCCTGTCTACTTCTTTCAGACAGTAGGACCGTTTATTTCATCTTTTGCATACTCTACTAGTACGCCTGTCGACTTGTGACACTATTCCTGGCACATACGTAGTACACATTATATCTTTTGGGGTTATATATATATATATATATATATATATATATATATATTGGTTTATGATCCTTTATGGCTACATTTGTTTAAGTTAGTAAATTTTTTTCCGTTTCTCCTTAATGTTTTAAACTTGAATTGGGTAAGTGTTGCAAATTAAGTGAAATTCTCTAGTAAGTAAATGGTTGGCTCGCCCGGCTACGGTGTTGGGCGCCATCACGACCTGAATTAAGATTTGGGCCATGACATCTTTATGCCTCGTTATCAAACACATATAGTTACGAGATCATGCAAAAATGAAGGAAGGGCTTAATCTTAACATACCTGTAGTAGAGAAAAATACGTATGATATTCTTGAGAAAGATTGCACCGTACTCCCTTATAACTGCAAAATCTCACGTTGCTTAATATGTTAGGAAATCTCACGTTTTGAATTGTTGAATAACTTATGAAATCTCACGTAACACGTTTTGAATGAAATCTCACATTTTGAATGAATTGTTGAAGAAGCTTATGAAGTTCACCTTGCTGAAGCCTTTCTTGAATGTAATACACTTGTTTTGAACTAGGGAAGGAATCTAAGTCTTGGTGGTGTGGGCCCCACCTTTCAAGACTTGGTGTCACATTTCTTTCTTAAAATGTGCCACTTTTCATGATTTATTAAGAGTCACTAGTTTGAGTGGTGGGATGCCACGTTGAGGCCTATCCAAAGCCTTAATTAATAACCTACTAAGTGTCTCAATTCACCTCAAAATCACTTCGGACCGAACTAATCAACCTAGTAAGACATATAATAACTGCAAAGCACAAAAGAAGCTGAAAATGGGGGAACCGAGACTATAACTCTCGAAACGACCGGCTGGGTCGTTACAATTCACCCCAGAGCCTGGTTATGTAATTTGTTTTGGAATCCGACCTCATATTGAGGTCCAAATCCCCAATTTATCAAATCCCTAATTTCTACCCAAAAAACCTCAATTTCTACCATGAAAACACAAGATTATAGGTTGAAATCTTAGAAAATGTAGTGAAAGATTGAAAGAAACTAGTTTAGAATCACTTACCAATAATTTAGGGAAGAAAAGTTCTTTGGAAAATCGCCTCTTGTGTTGAAAATTTTGAAGAATGAGCAAAAATCCCATCTAAGTCAAGTTTTGATCAGCTGCAAATGTCGCATTTGCGACCTGAGGTTCGCAAATGCGAAGAAACCATCGAATTGAGAAGCTATCGCATCTCTGCATTCATCGCATTTTCAATGAGAAGTTCGCAAATGCGAACACTGACTCTTCGCAAATGCGACCATTTGATCCTATTTGCGATCACTTCCCCCACCTGAACCCCTTCGCAAATGCGAAGCGTTGTTCGCAAATGCTAACATCATGTGGCCCAGCCACTCTTCGCAAATGCGATGAGCAGAGCAACTCGCAAATTCGAACCCATCAGAGGTCGCAAATGGAGATCAGAGGCATGCACCAGAACAGAAACACCAACAACATTTTCTAAGTCCAATTTCACTTTGTAGCCTATCCGAAACTCACCCGAGCCCGCGGGGCTCTAAACCAACTATGCACACAAGTCTTAAAAATATCATACGAACTTGCTCACGCGATCAAATTGCTAAAATAATACCAAGAACTACGAATTGAACACCAAATGAAAAGAAATTTTCAAGAAAACTTTGAAACCTCTACTTTCACAACCGGACGTCTGAATCACGCCAAACCAATTCCCTTTCTCACCAAATATGACATACAAGTCATAAATATAGTAATGGACATATACCGGGTCCCGGAACCAAAATACAGACCCGAGATCCAAAGTCAAACATTTGTCAAACATTTCAAATTCATTAAGCCTTAAACTTTAAAATTTCTACAAAATGCGATAACTCGGGCTAGGGACTTCCGAATTCGATTTCGGGCATACGCCCAAATTCCAAATCACGATACGGACCCACCGGGACCGTCAAAGCCCTAATTCGGGTCCATTGGCTCAAAACGTTGACCGAAGTCAACTCAAATAGATTTCAAAGCAAAATTTCATAATATTTTCAATTTTTAACATAAAATCTTACCCGAAAGACGCTCGGACTGCACACGCAAATCGAGGAAGACTAAAATGAGCTATTTAGGACTTCGAAACACAGAATTGGGTTCTAAACATAAGATGACCTATCGGGTCATCACAATATATATATATATATATATATATATATATATCGTTCGCCTGTTTTATCCTGTAAAAATAGGTTTCACGTTGGATAAATTAGTCATTTAATTATTTCCCTAATATTTCGGAATCTAAAATTAATTAATGTTTTAACTATTATGTCTTTCCTTATTTGAAGTAAGTAAAAACTCCTAATATTTTGGAATTTAAAGGCAAGTAAAATTTAACTTACATAAATACATCTCTTATTCCAATTGGATAAAATAACTATTAGCCGGTCATTATAAATAGGGTATGTCCCACCTCATTTTTCACCGGTAAGGGTAATAAGGGAGTTTTTCCACTTTAAGTGACATTATTTGGATTTGGGATTTATTTATTGATTTTTAGTTTTAGAGTCACCACTCGGATTTTTGACGGTGTTCCGGGACACCATTTAGTTGTTGAAATCTCAAACCGAGGAGATTTTATACTCTGTTTAAAGTTGTCTACGAACCAGAAATCCGAGTAAGGAATTCTGTTAACCCGGGAGAAGGTGTTAGTCACTCTCGGATTCCGTGGTTCTACCACGGTCGCTTAACTATTAATATTTGGCCTAGTTATCTAATTACTTACATATTTTTAGACTATGGTGCATTTAGCCTTTTTAATTTTTTGTCGCTTCTATTGTTTATGGATTTATCTTGAAACAAGTCACGATGCGTGCACTTACCGTTTTTGGACACATTGTACGCGCCACATGAAATGCACCCGCAATTTACAACGTGTGATTTTTATTATTGTTTGGAGTTGTGGTCGGGGGCATACACCCGAGTGTAGATTACATAATCATGACTATGGTCATGATAGTTAAAATGCTTATTTGAAGCAATAATCATTGTTCAATTATTCTCTAAGTTTTGTAGTATTGGTCTAAAGAGGAATATATGTGTTCAAAGCCATCTAAGACTAAATTGGCTATTCTAAGGATAAGTTTTGGGCTATGGCCAAATCTAACCCAATTTAGCAATCAACACTTAGGTCAATCCTAGCTTTTTGACTACTTGAGGGGAAAGAGATACATGGTTCGACTAAATGATTATACGAGGGATTCTAAGTGTACGGAAAATGAAAATACTAACACATTTCAAACTATATGACAATAAGTAAAGCCAGCTTTGATTACAGATATAATATCATAAAAAAATAAGGTTTCACTACTATTTGACCCATTTAGTAAATAAGGGTATTTCATATAAATGGATCGGTCCATGAATCTAAAAGGCCTTTTCTAAACTTTGTCACAAATGGATGTTTTTTTTAAGACTGAAATAATAATTTTCTTGATTCGAAATTGCTTGGTTAGTTTAGGAAAAACTTTAAAATTGGAGAAGATATTTAAGTAGCAAAAACTGGATTATTGCCATTTTTATTTAGAAAAGAGCAGTTTTTAAATTGTTGCCATGATAGGCTAATTTAGACTCGAAATCTATTTTTTTGATATTGATCTGAAATTCATTCGTGGCTCAGCAGTGTGAAATCGCTCATTTCCAATAAATTTGGGTAAGTAAAAATACTCACTATACTGATAAAAGGGACTGATCATAAATTACTTAATGTGGTTACTGGGTCCAACATTCCAGGACTGATGGCCTGAAATCCAGACTCTACCAGGCCTAACTGGGCCATGTTCATGAGTCTAGCCCAGTTCGGGTGACCTTCGCAGGTCTGGCCCAAATTGATGTAACTTCTTTTACAATTTTGAAGAATTGAAAATTCCAGATTTGAGGAAAAATAAGGAAGAAAACGCAACTGGATATAAATTTAATAGAATCCAGTCCAATTTATTACAACAATAAAAAAAAGGGGAAAACGTATAGGGTGTACAGAAATAAATCCACCGTTACATTGCTTTTTAACTATGAAATACAAATTCCCTAAAGAAAAGACTACGAGACTAAGACACTAACTGTTTCTCCTATGCAAGCCAACAATGCTCATGACTTAAAATCCTGCATTTCATACGTTTTTTCTAAAAAAAAGTAAGAAAATATTTGTGCATTTTTCTGGAATGAATCTGTAATGACCCAAAAGGTCATCCTATATAAATTTAGCTAAAACTGTGTTTCGAGGCCCGAAAGCCTCCGTTAATCACATCTCGATGTGCGTGCGCAGCCCAGGCGCGTAGCCGAGAAGCCTTTATATGAAAGTTTGATAATAAGTTGAATTTGCAGTAATTAATTGAATATAGTTGACTTTGGTCAACATTTTTGGTAAATGGACCTGGACCCGTGATTTGACGGTCCCGAAGGGTCCGTAGGAAAATATGGGACTTGGGTGTATGCCCGAAATCGAATTTCGAGGTCCCAAGTCCGAGAAATGAATTTTTAAAGAAAATTGTTTTCTGAAAAATATAAGGTTTTTGAAAATGAATATTTATGTGAAAACTGCGCTACCGGGCCCGTATTATGGTTACGGAGTCCGAAACAGGTTTAATATATGTTATGTGAGCTATCTGTGTAATTTGGTGTAAAACGGACTTGAAATGACGTGTTTCGGATCAAAATCGGAATAATTGAGCCTTATGAAGTTTTAAGAAAACTTCGATGAGTTTTGAGGTTTAATTCATTGATTTTGATGATATTTCGGTGATTTAAATACTTGAATAAGTCCGTAGGATGATTTGGGAGTCGTGTGTATTCTTGGTTTTGAGCCCCGAGGGCTCAAGTGAGTTTCGGGTAGGCATCGGGGTGCTAAAGCATTAGAAAAATCTGGTTTTTGTGACTGTTGCTGGTGTTTCAGGTTTTGCTCTATGCGATCGCGTAGGTCCCTCTGTGATCGCATAGAGATAGGTGAAGAGGGAGGTCAGTTCCTCTATGCGATCGCATAGCATTGTTCGCGATCGCATAGAGGTATAGGATGTCTGGGCGGGGGCTGGCTAGGTACTCTACACGATTGCAAGGTCTAGTTCGCGATCGCACAGAGTGGGGTCCTTGAGCTATGCGATCGCAATCACTTCTTCGCGATCGCAGTGAGGGGGGATCCCAAGTTCTTCTTCGCGATCGCATCCTTTCAGCCGCGATCACAGTGCGTGAGAACCAGACTCTCCGCGATCGCAATCCCATTCCCGCGATCGTGATGTACATATTTGCCCAATTATTTTCTTAAGTAAAAAACAGAATGTTATTTCGGGATTTCCACTTCTTCATCAACTCCTTCTTCTCCAAGGCCCCATTGACGACCTCCAAGCTAGTTTCCCTCCATAACCACTTGGGTAAGTGTTCCTAACACCAATTTCTTCCATTTTTTCTTTCTTAATCACTAGAATCTAGGTTTAAAAACATGAAATCAAAGTAGAAACTAGGGGTTTTGGGTAGAGTGAGGATTTATGGGATTTTGGGTAATTCAACCTCAATTTGGGGTCGGATTTCAAAACAAATCATATATTTGAACTCGAGGGGGTATGTGTAATCGGGTTTTGGTCCGAGCCTCGTGTTTGGACCAAGCGGGCCTGGGGTCGAATTTTGATATTTTTGGAAGAATGCTAAGAATTGTATATTTAGGCTACGAGATTGTATTAATGAGTCATTATTGATGTTAATAAGTTGATTATGTCTAGATATTGTCGTTTCGGAGTTGAATTCAAAAGGAAAGGCGGTGTTAGAAGCTTGAATTGCTATTCTTGGACCCGAGGTAAGTGTCTTGCCTAACTTTGGTGAGGGAATAGGTATTGTGTGCTATGTGCTATGTGTTTATCATGTTCAATGCATAGGTGAGGTGACGAGTACCTATGCATTGTGTGTCAAGCATGCCCGTAAGTCTATTTTGATGAAATTCTTGTTATTACTTCCATATTCATTGTATTATGAAATTGTTTCTACTTGGAAGTTGATTGTTTGTTGAAAATCCTTGTTGATAAACTTGTGATATGATGGTTCGATTGAGGACCCAATTTGTTAAGAGATATAATTGAAAAGATTGGTTATAGCTGAGACCCTTGCCGGGCAATTGTTATGATATTGACTGATATTTTCCCCTTGCTGGGTGATTATGATGTGTATTTCCACTAGGCTGCATTCCTTTCCATTTGATATTTTTCATTGTTTTGGTGAGGAAGAGTGTAAAGCACGAAGGGTGATGCCGTGCCATGATTTACATTGATTACATCATAAAATGCATAGTGAGGAAGAGAGTAAAAGCACGAAGGTTGATGTCGTGCCATGATTCACATTGATTAAAAGCACGAAGGTTGATGCCGTGCAATGATTTATATTGCCTCACATTATACATTGCATTGTGAGGAAGAGAGTAAAAGCATGAATGGTGATGTCGTGCCATGATTTATTTTGCCTCACATTATACATTGCATTGTGAGGAAGAGAGTAAAAGCACGAAGGGTGATGCCGTGCCATGATTTATATTATCTTATATCATACATCGCATTGTGAGGAAGAGAGTAAAAGCACGAAGGGTGATGTCGTACCATTACATACATTGCTCGCATTTATACTTGTTACGTTAGCGTTCTTGTTAATTCTCTCTCTTGCTTTCTCCTATGTGTTAATTAATTGTTCTTATATATCACTTGTTACCCCCATTAACTGCTCCTGTATCCCATGCGTATCTGGTTATTCCTGCGTTTGTCTGTGCTATGTCTTGTAGAACTGTACAGGTAGATTATCGTTGTCAAGTCTAGCCTCGTCACTACTTCGGCCGAGGTTAGGCTCGGCACTTACTCAGTACATGGGGTCGGTTGTACTGATGCTACACCTGCACTTCTTTATGTTTTGCAGATCCCGCTGCCGGACCCAGTGGACACCGTTAGAGGGAGTATCATTCAGTCCACTCCGAAAATTTCGAGGTAGACCCGCAGACGTTCGTGGGCCTTGGCGTCTCCTCTATCCCTATTTTTCCTATCCTATCTTGTTTATCTTCTAGTTTCTGAGACAGTTCATGTATTATTTTCTTCAGACTTTGTATTTAGCACTCTTATAGACAGTTCGTGAGTTAGTGACTCCAGGTTCTGGGATTGTTGCAACGGATTGTATTTTGTTATTATCACTTAGTCTCGAAGTCTATGTACTTTTGTTGTTAAAAATTATAAATTGTTTCTAGTTATTTCTGTTAATTCCATATTAAGATGATAGTGTTATTTTACACGTTGGTTTGTCTAGCGGGTTCAATGTTAGATGCAGTCACGACCTGAAGGTGGAATTTCGGGTCGTGACAAGTTGGTATCAGAGCTCTAGGTTGCTTAGGTCTCACAACTCACGGACAAACTTGGTAGAGTCTGAGGGATCGGTACAGAGACGTCTGTATTTTCCCCCAGAGGCTGCAAACTTAGGAATAACTCCACATTTCTTCATCTCCATCGTGCGAATTTATTCTATCATTGGTGATTGAACTTGCCTACTCTTGTCCTCTCACTAATCTCGACAACATGGAAGCATCTACGACCGAACAAGAGATGGAGCCCTTATGACGGCTACGATCAAGGGATGAGACAGAAGCAGAGCACAGTCTAAAGCTCGAACACCAGCACCTATTGTACAGTCTCAAATGGATCTAGATGTGGAGGTTCTAGCTCAGTCAGTACATTTTGGACTAGTTCAGATTCCGGAAGGATTTATAGCTACTCCATGGTTGCAGGATGCACTAGTCCGTTTATTGAGGTTGGACAAGTTACCAAAAAGTTCCACTCCATTTCAGTGGTATATCCTTTGAAGATCCACATCATTTTCTTGACCGCTTCTATGAGGTATTGCACATCATGGGAATAAGTGTAAAGCAACGAGATTGATTTATACGAGCTGTGAAGTTTAACATCGTGGATTATCAGGTATTGTGACCTATGACTTATGCCACGTGGGGAGGTCCACTGTCAAGGAATAGACTGAGAGGCCACGTGTCATATCGGTTTTGGTTTTGAATGTATAAGGCTGGGGATTTCGCAAGAGATAAAGCTGGGAATTTCGGTACGTCTACCTCCCTAATAACCCTATACCTCAGTACCAAAGGAGTTATTCAAACAACTTGAAGTCTACAAAAGTCTACTCAGCGTGGAAGTCACGGCTATGTCGGGTCATAAGACGGTATCTGAATATGCCATCAGGTTGGATAAGTTGACCCGTCATACTCCTACGTTGGTTCGTATAGCCAGAGGGCGAGTCCCCAGACTCATTAAAGGACTCAAAAATGATTGTAAATTTTGGACGACTCAGGGCAGGATGATATCTTATGTCGTCTAGTGGTAGGAATTGCCCTAGACTTGGGAGAGTCATATTTCATCAGAGCACTCAAGCTACGTGCCCCATTGCAGCTACAAATCAACTACATGACCACCTAGGGAAAAAGGAGTCGGAATGTCGAAAGTGGAGGTTAGACTCTTAGAGGTGGAGACCCAGTCTGTTGATATATTTTTATGGTATGGATGAGGTCGTTACATTAAATGGTTTCATTAAAAGAACAATCTCTAATTATTATAAAGTGATGATTTTCTGAACTTAATTCGGTTATGCTTATCTAATAAAATTCTTCTAATATGCTCCTCTTTCGGTTGAGCTTTGTAACTCAAAAAGCCACTTATGTGGATACTTGTATTGAGAAGTTCTATGGAGATAACTGTATCTATCATTACGTGTTGTAATTTTGTTTAACGGAAAAATATTTAAATAAAGGAAATAGAATGTTTTGATTGGCACGATATGCATATTGCTTGTGATTCAGAATTGAAAACGCGATCCTCGCGTGTCATTATGATTTGGTATATTTTAGCCAGGCTACGAGCCGCGGTGGAAGTTATGTAAAGACGAGACCCTTGTGATGGAAATTCTTGTGTTTAAAATTCTCCCTTGTGAATTAAATTTTTGTTTTGTTTCTTTCCTTACTTTAGTACGGATAGGAAGTCATGCTTGTTAAACTGATTAATTATGTATAAAATAAGAGTAATAATAATAATATTAATAGATAAATAAATAAATAAATAAACTAATTAACTATATGTGCGTAATTCGCCAACTCGTGCTAATTATGGAGCCTTAACCTACAAGATAGGTGCCCGCCCAAGTGTCGTCAGATGGGACACGTTATTTTGGTTAATTGCGAGGTCTTCAATCATCATATCTCGATATCAGCAGAGTTGAAGGAATTAAAGGAGCAGTTGCAGGATTTGTTGGATAAAGGCTTCATTAGGCCTAGTGTTTCTCCTTGGGGTGCTCCAGTGTTGTTTGTCAAGAAGAAAGATGGCTCGATGAGGATGTGTATTGACTACCGACAGTTGAATAGGGTTACTATTAATAATAAGTATCCTTTGCCGAGGATGGATGACCTATTTGATCAACTTCAGGGTGCTACCGTATTTTCTAAGATAGACTTGAAGTTTGGTTACCATCAGCTGGGGATCAGGGTGTCTTGTTCCTAAGACGGCTTTTCGCACTCGTTATGGGAATTATGAGTTCTTGGTGATGTCGTTTGGGTGACGAATGCCCCCGTGGCTTTCATGGAGTTGATGAATCGGGTGTTCAGGCCTTACTTGGACTTGTTTGTGATCTTGTTTATAGATGATATCTTGATTTACTCCCGTAGTCGAGGAGAGCATGAGCAACATCTCCGGGTTGTTCTCCAGACTCTGAGGGATAGGCAGTTGTACGCTAAGTTTTCTAAGTGCGAGTTCTGGTTGAGTTCTGTGGCATTTCTGGGCCACGTTGTGTCGGCAGAGGGTATTTAGGTGGATCCCAAGAAGGTTTCAGCAGTTAGAGATTGGCCTAGGCCCACTTCAGCCACAGAGATTCGGAGTTTCTTGGGCCTAGCAGGTTATTATCGCCGGTTCGTGGAGGGCTTTTCATCTATAGCAGCCCCGATGACCAGGTTGACTCAGAAGGGTGCTCAGTTCAGGTGGTCGGATGAGTGTGAGGCGAGCTTTCCGCAGCTCAAGACAGCATTGACCACAACACCAATGTTAGTTTTGCCCACAGGTTCAGGACCGTATACCGTGTATTGTGATGCTTCACGGGTTGGGCTCGGTGCAGTATTGATGTAGGATGGTAAGGTTATAGCCTATGCATCTCGTCAGTTGAGAGTCCATGAGAAAAATTATCCAGTTCATGACTTGGGGTTAGCAGCTATTGTTCATGCGTTAAAGATCTGGAGGCATTATTTGTATGGTGTGCCATGCGAGGTATTCACTGATCACAAGAGTTTGCAGTATCTGTTCAAGCAGAAGGAGTTGAATATGAGGCAGAGGAGATGGTTAGAGTTGTTGAAGGATTATGATATTACAATTCTCTATAATCCGGGGAAGGCCACTGTGATGGCCGATGCTTTGGGTCGGAAGTCAGTTAGTATGGGGAGCCTTGCTTATTTATCAGTCGGAGAGCGACCGTTTGCTTTGGATGTTCAGGCTTTAGCCAAACGATTCGTGAGGTTGGAAGTTTCTGAGACGGGTAGTGTTTTGGCCCATACCGTAGCTCGTTCTTCATTGTATGATCGTATTCGGGCCAGGCAATATGATGATCATCATTTATGTATTCTCAGAGACACGGTTCGGCACATACGTGCCAAGCAGGTCACAATTGATGCTGAGGGAGTTTTGAGGATGTAGGGTCATATTTGTGTACCCGATGTTGATGGCATTCGTGAGTTGATACTACAGGAGGCCCATAGTTCCCGGTATTCCATTCATCCGGGCGCCGCAAATATGTACCAGGACTTGCGACAGCATTATTGGTGACGTAGAATGAAGAAGGATATTGCAGCTTATGTATCTCGGTGCTTGAATTGTCAGCAGGTTAATTATGAGCACCATAGACCCCGTGGTTTGATGCAGCAGATTTAGCTTTTCGAGTGAAAGTGGGAGCGTATCATGATGGATTTTGTAGTTGGGCTCCCACGGACTCAGAGGATGGTTGATGCGGTTTGGGTTGTTGTGGATAGGCTGACCAAGTCAGCGCACTTCATTCCGGTATCAGTTTCATATTTAGCGGAGAAGTTGGCAAAGATATATATGAGAGAGATTGTTCGATTGCATGGTGTTCCCTTATCCATTATATCAGACAGAGGTACTCAGTTTACCTCTCATTTCTGGAGAGTATTTCAGCGAGAGTTGGGCACACAAATTGATTTGAGCACAACATTTCATCCTCAGACGGACGGACAGTCCGAGCGTACTATTCAGATTTTGGAGGATATGTTGCGAGCTTGTGTCATTGACTTTGGTGGATCATGGGATCAGTTCTTGCCTTTAGCAGAGTTTGCCTACAATAACAACTACCAATCGAGCATTCAGATGGCTCCGTATGAGGCGTTGTATGGTAGACGGTGTCGATCTCTAGTTGGATGGTTTGAGCCGGGAGAGGCTAGATTGTTTGGTTCTGAGATAGTCCAGGATGCCTTGGACAAGGTGAAGATCATTCATGATAGACTTCGTACAGCTCAGTCCAGGAAAACGAGTTATCCGGACGCAGAGTTCAAAATTTGGCTTTCATGATAGGAGATCAGGTGTTTCTTAGAGGGTCGCCTATGAAGGGCGTGATGAGGTTCGGGAAGAAGGGCAAGTTGAGCCCTAGGTACATTGGTCCATTTGAGATTTTGGATAAGGTAGGAGAGGTGGCCTATAGACTTGCCTTGCCACCGCATTTATCAGCCGTGCATCCAGTGTTTCATGTATCTATGCTCTCGAGGTACATTGCAGATCCTTCTCATGTTCTTGACTTCAGCAGTGTCCAGTTGGACAAGGATTTGACTTATGAGGAGGAGCCGGTAGCCATATTAGCTAGGCAGGTGCGTCAGTTGAGATCGAAGAGTTATCATTCGGTACGTGTTCAGTGGAGAGGTCAGTCTGCCGAGGCATCTATTTGGGAGTCCGAGTCCGATATGCGGAGCCGTTATCCCCATCTTTTCCCAGACTCAGGTACCCTTCTATGTCCGTTCGAGGACGAACGTTTGTTTTAGAGGTGGAGATTGTGATGACCCAAAAGGTCATCATGTATAAATTTAGCTAAAACTATGTTCCGAGGCCCGAAAGCCTCCGTTAATCTCACCTCGATGTGCGTGCGCAACCCGAGCGCGTAGCCGGGAAGCCTTTATGTGAAAGTTTGATAATAAGTTGAATTTGCAGTAATTAATTGAATACAATTGACTTTGGTCAACCTTTTTTGTAAACGGACCCGGACCCGTGATTTGACAATCCCTGAGGGTCCGTAGGAAAATATAGGACTTGGGCGTATGCCCGGAATCGAATTCCGAGGTCCCAAGTCCGAGAAATGAATTTTTAAAGAAAATTGTTTTCTGAAAAATATAAAGGTTTTTGAAAATTAATATTTATGTGAAACCTGCGTTACCGGGCCCGTATAATGGTTCCGGAGCCCGGAACAGGTTTAATATATGTTATGTGAGCTATCTCTGAAATTTGGTATCAAACGGACTTGAAATGACGTGTTTCGGATAAAAATCGGAATAATTGAGCCTTATGAAGTTTTAAGAAAAATTCGATGAGTTTTGAGGTTTAATTCATTGATTTTGATGATATTTCGGTGATTTAAATGCTTGAATAAGTCCGTAGGATGATTTAGGAGTCGTGTGTATTCTTGGTTTTGAGCCCTGAGGGCTCGGGTGAGTTTTAGGTAGGCGTCGGGGTGCTAAAGCGTTAGAAAAATCTGGTTTTTGTGATTGTTGCTGGTGTTTCAGTTTTTTCTCTATGCGATCGCGTAGGTCCCTCTGCGACCGCATAAAGAGAGGTGAATAGGGAGTTCAGTTCCTCTATGCGATCGCATAGCACTGTTCGCGATCGCATAGAGGTATAAGATGTCTGGGCGGGGGCTGGCTAGGTACTCTACGCGATCGCAAGGTCTAGTTTGCGATCGCACAGGGTGGGGTCCTTGAGCTATGCGATCGCAATCCCTTCTTTGCGATCGCAGTGAGGGGGGATCCCAGGTTCTTCTTCGCGATCGCATTCTTTCAGCCGAGATCGCAGTGCGTGGGAACCAGACTCTCCGCGATCGCAATCCCATTCCCGCGATCGTGATGTACATATTTGCGCAATTATTTCCTTAAGTAAAAAACAGAATGTTATTTCGGTATTTCCACTTCTTCATCAACTCCTTCTTCTCCAAGGCCCCATTGACGACCTCCAAGCTAGTTTCCCTCCATAACCACTTGGGAAAGTGTTCCTAACACCAATTTCTTCCATTTTTTCTTTCTTAATCACTAGAATCTAGGTCTAAAAACATGAAATCAAAGTAGAAACTAGGGGTTTTGGGTAGAGTGAGGGTTTATGGGATTTTGGGTAATTCAACCTCAATTTGGGGTCGGATTTCAAAACAAATCATATATTTGAACTCGAGGGGGTATGTGTAATCGGGTTTTGGTCCGAGCCTCATGTTTGGACCAAGCGGGCCTGGGGTCGAATTTTGATATTTTTGGAAGAATGCTAAGAATTGTATATTTAGGCTATGAGATTGTATTAATGAGTCATTATTGATGTTAATAAGTTGATTATGTCTAGATATTGTCGTTTCGGAGTTGAAATAAAAAAAAAGGCGGTGTTAGAAGCTTGAATTGCTATTCTTGGACCGAGGTAAGTGTCTTGCCTAACTTTGGTGAGGGAATAGGTATTGTGTGCTATGTGTTGTGTGTTTATCATGTTCAATGCATAGGTGAGGTGACGAGTACCAATGCATTGTGTGTCAAGCATGCCCGTAAGTCTATTTTGATGAAATTCTTGTTATTACTTCCATATTCATTGTATTATGAAATTGTTTCTACTTGGAAGTTGATTGTTTGTTGAAAGTCCTTGTTGATAAACTTGTGATATGATGGTTCGATTGAGGATCCAATTTGTTAAGAGATGTAATTTAAAGGATTGGTTATAGCTGAGACCTTTGCCGGGCAATTGTTATGATATTGGCTGATATTTTCCCCTTGTTGGGTGATTATGATGTGTATTTCCACTATGCTACATTCCTTGCCAATTGATATTTGTCATTGTTTTGGTGAGTAAGAGTGTAAAGCATGAAGGGTGATGTCGTGCCATGATTTACATTGATTACATCATAAAATGCATAGTGAGGAAGAGAGTAAAAGCACGAAGGTTGATGCTGTACCATGATTCACATTGATTAAAAGCACGTAGGTTGATGCCGTTCCATGATTTATATTGCCTCACATTATACATTGCATTGTGAGAAAGAGAGTAAAAGCACGAAGGGTGATGTCGTGCCATGATTTATATTATCTTATGTCATACATCGCATTGTGAGGAAGAGAGTAAAAGCACGAAGGGTGATGCCGTGCCATTACATACATTGCTCGCATTTATACTTGTTACGTTAGCGTTCTTGTTAATTCGCTCTCTTGCTTTCTCCTATGTGTTAATTAATTGTTCCTATATCTCACTTGTTACCCCCATTAACTGCTCCCATATTCCATGCTTATCTGGTTATTCCTGTGTTCGTCTGTGCTATGTCTTGTAGAACTGTACAGGTAGATTATCGTTGTCAAGTCTAGCCTCGTCACTACTTCGGCCGAGTTTAGGCTCGGCACTTACTCAGTACATGGGGTCAGTTGTATTGATGCTACACCTGCACTTCTTTATGTTGTGTAGATCCCGCAGCCGAACCTAGTGGACACCGTTAGAGGGAGTATCCTTCAATCCACTTCGGAGATTTTGAGGTAGACCCGCAAACGTTCGTGGGCCTTGGCGTCTCGTCTATCCCTATTTTTCCTATCCTGTCTTGTTTACCTAGTTTCTGAGACAATTCATGTGTTATTTTCTTCAGACTTTGTATTTAGCGCTCTTATAGACAGTTCGTGAGTTAGTGACTCAAGGTTCTGGGATTGTTGCAACGGATTGTATTTTGTTATTAACACTTAGTCTCGAAATCTATCTAATTTTGTTGTTAAAAAATATAAATTGTTTCTAGTTATTTCTGTTAATTCCGTATTAAGATGATAGTATAATTTTACACGTTGGCTTGTCTAGCGGGTTCAACGTTAGACGCAGTCACGGCCTGAAGGTGGGATTTCGGGTCGTGACAGAATCTGACCATTAAAGGGTCAGATTCATTTCCTTAATGCCAATCAACTAGAAACTTAAACATTTTTCCTTTTGTACAGCTCTAAATAGGCTTCAAGGAATTACACATATCAGAAAATACCCAACAAGTTTCAGCAAACATTCACAGACATTCTTAACACAAGATTTTTATATTTATAAGTTTAAAATCAGACAAAGAATCAAACAGTACCACATAAATTTCAATAGCAACACAAACAAAGATTTTAAATCTGAGAACTTCATTTATAGTAAAGTTGTTACATACCTTTTTTTAGGGAAAATTAGCAAAATGATCTAACCAAATAAAGGTCAGAGAAAAAGGAACTTTTAGGAAGTGGATACCAGAAACAAAGAAGACCACAGTAACAATAATAAACCAGTAGTAAACAGCAAGAAACCCCCAGGGAAAACCCACCAGTAAAAATAGGATTTTCAAGAACCAAAACTGAAGATTTTTTCAGGAAAATTCAGTAGCCAAAACCATGTCTTCAAAACCAAATTAGAGCAAAATCAGATTTTGTATCCATTTCTTGTATTTTTTCTATTTCTAGTCTCTTCTCTATTTCAGATTCTAATGATTTCGACTGTGTGTTTTCATATGTTCAAAAGGTCTCAAAAGGTGTCAAAAGGTGTGTCAACATCTGTCCGGGTCTGCTGAATATCCTAGCTTATTTGTAGGGAAATTTAGGGTAGCATCTTTAGAGCATATTCCTTATCCTATTAGGCTGAAATTTGTACACTCCAAAACCGTGAAAGGATGCAAAGTCCGGGGTTTCATACCCTCAGGACAGGATTTAAAGACATTACTTACCTCGAACTAGCCCGAAAAGCTACTCTGCAACACGCTTGCCTCTCGAATCAACTTCTGAGTGCTCCAAATCTACCAAGTTCAGATTTTTATCATCAAATTATGCTAAAGGAATGAATTCCAATTGAAAAATATCGATTTTAAGCACAAAATCCGAAATCAGTCAAAACTCGACCCCCTGGCCCGCATCCCGGAACTCGACAAACTTTATACCAAAATGTTATTCATCATCTCACGAGTTCGTACATATAAAGAACTCGAAAATCGGAGTTCGTTTGACCCCTCAAATCATCCCTAGAAGGTCTCATAATCTCAAGCCCTAACTCCACCCTTTTCTACTGATTTTCATGAATTAAACACTGATATTTTGTTCCTTAATCACAAATAATCGAGTTTTAGGGTCCAAAATCCTTACCTCAATGAAGAACAATGATTTCCTCTCTTAAAAATTGCTTCAAAAGCTTCTTCCCGTTAAAAAATGGTGGAAAAATAGGTTATGGTCGCGGAAGGGTTTATTTAAATACTGTTCACGCGTTTTACTGTTCACCCGAGATACTGTTTACCCGAGTACTGTTCACCCGAGTATTTTTCATCCGAGTTACTGTTCACCCGAGTTTCTGTTCACCCGAGTTTCTTTTCACCCGAATTACTATTCATCCGAGTTACTTTTCATCCGAGTTACTGTTCATGCTGGTGTGAAAAAAATGCAGCAGCTTTTCTTCTAGTCGAAATTGATCCGTTAACCTTTCGAAATCCACCCGAGGCCCTCGAAAATCTCAACAAATATACCAACACGTCCCATAACATCATTCGAACATAGTAGAGCCTTCGAAACACCAAAAACAACATCAAAACACCAAAATCACATCAAATTCAAGTCTATGAACTTTGAAATTCCTAAATTCCACCAACGATGCCGAACTATCCAAAACAACTCCGATTGACCGGAAATTTTGCAGACATATCCAAAATGACATTACAAACTTGTTTCGACTTCCGGAATTCCATTCCGACCTCGAAAGCCTATTTTCCACTGCCGACTGGAAATCACAAAAAACTAACTTTCGCCAATTCAAGCCTAATTCTACACCGGACATCACAAAAATATTCCGAACACACTCCTAAGTCTCAAATCACCTAACGAAGCTATCCAAGCGGTAAAATCCGCATTCCGAGGTCATTTACCAATAAGTCAACCCTGAGTTGACTTTTCCAACTATAAAGCTATTTTTAGAGACTAAGTGTCTCAATTCTCACTACAACCATTCCGAACCCGAGCCAACCGACTCTAACACATCATAACCAGTATAACCTACCTATGACAAGGCAAAAACAGTAATAATAATGCAGGTTATATGGAACGACCGATTGGGTCGTTACATTCTCCCCCACTTAACATACGTTCGTCCTCGAACGTGCCTAGAGTTGTTCCAAACACCACCAAAATTGACGTGTAACCTACCATGCACACATTCTGAGGCGATCACACGTCTCCCTACCCCATACAGGTCTAATAGCACAACACAGTTGAAATTTCTAAATCTAATCTTAACCCATAAACCTTAGAACCAAGTTTCCACTTCTGAAATAATTTACAAGATCAAATTTCCACGATTATAAGCTGAAATAGTTTGATCACGTTGTATTAAGCCATATTTGTAACATAGGATGAAATCACATAATATACCGCATGACTCAACCACCCATAACGATAACTCCTAATCACAATAGCTGCTCAAACAACTCGATATCGGTACATACACTCTTATCAAACCATGCCTCGCTCTAACGCTTCCATATACTGCCGATGATGAAAGAGACACGTAGAAACTAGCAACCATTTGTCTGATCAGCATCAATACCATCCAGAGCCATAACTTGTGAAACTTGTGCACTCAATAACCACATTCCAAGGGCTCAATTCATTAAATAAAAAAAAAGACTCACACGAGAGGACTATCCTGCCATTAACTCTTACCATTACCACATCATGCTAAAAGCCCAGTACACATCGTGAAACCATATCACACAAATCCGACACCAAGGATCATACCTCTACTTAACTCTGCTACGAAGCGTGATCCCATCCAATCGCTGGACCACATGAAATATTCCAATCCACCTTGCTCAAAATCAATAACCATGCCACCCGAACAAGAAAAAATATAACTGACACGTCTCAATCCTACAACACCCAATTACTTACCTTACTCAAATCTCGCTATAACGCCCCGTTAGAACCGCACCCTATGCACATATAACCAATGATTACAACCCCTCGAAACACCGAAAGGTAACTCATAGATCCCTCCAAAGCACGAATAAGCTCAATGACGATCGAATGGTACATCCCTCAACAATAGCAATTTGGGGTCAACAATTTCGACTCAGTGTAGAACACACACCCATACTGGCCTACCAATAATTCTAAATCAACTCGGGTCATCCACAACTGGTAGATAACTCTCCAAAGGTTCATAATGACTGAATCATGACATATATAACACCCGTCTAGACTTGCTTGCATCCTCGTAGTTCACAACTACAAAAATAATCTGTTCATGAAAACTCCCAGTCTCAAAATCCATGAGGCGCACCAATTACCATATCTGATTTCCACTCCACCGCTCGAATGCATAACACATCCCTGATACTCAATCCTTCCACGAGGGATACCCCCATAATTCCTCTATGTCACCAAGAAACCTTGAATATCAGCAGTCGATCCAACAAGAGAGCGCCGTAACACCAATGAAGCACCCTTATTCAAACACATTGCCTTAAACACATTGTCCTTTATGAATGTATACTCTCCTCCAGCCACCCAATAGTGGTATCCTTTACCTAGTCATCCGAAACTGCCAGTGCTGACCTTCTTTCCAGAACTGAACCGTGACCTCACATATGCCACTCTCCACCATACACAAAATATTGCATACGCCATGAAATCCTATGATAAATATGAGAACTTCATGCTCCCTTCCTAGCAACAAACAACTACGTACCCAACTAGCCAAGAACTTTCCATTTATCCCATTTAGAAGCAAAATCACTATACATCACATGGCCCTCACGCCAGTAGAAAATATACATCTCTAACCGTGGTAGAAACCATCAAGAACTCTCCGAATCCCATTTGTACAACACCAAACCGCCAGGACTGAATCCTTCTAGCTCAACCAAGCCACGCATGCCACCAAATCCCAAGAGAATTGCTAAGAAACACCTGTAACAACTCATCACTTCATAACAACCACAGAACTAATCATATCCCTTATCGTTTATCATGCCGATCCGACCTACTACCAAGCTATCTTATTCATTCTAGTTCCTTCTGACTTACCTTCGAATTGATACTTCTTCTTGCCATAATACCGCAATTCTCAATCCAGACTCACCACACAAAACCCGAGCATAAAAATATACTGTCTAAGGCTCATAAGTCACTGAATACTCTCTCAAATATCCCCAAAGGCACCACATTAGAAATACTTACCCTGAAGAGACTTCATGCGAATTTAAAGTCATTACCTTCACTTTCCTGATACTGATGTGTAAAATCCATGATAAGGTAGAATGCCACAAGTCTTGACACCCTCCAACGTGAATCTCAGTTTCTAGCCAAACATACCTCTTGAAGATTCCCCATTGTTACGTATAACCTTGATTCCATCAGAACCATTCTCGAGAGTCTTCCACTCTACGCAAATCTCAATTACATTGACCAAGCAGAAAGTACGACCTGACCCCGTTTTCACACCACATACTAGGAAAGGCATCCACACCTTTGAAGCAACAAGCACACTCATACACTGCACACACTACACTTTTTACAATTTCAACTCAATCATTCAATAAGGTCCATTTACCCGTAGAGTACATCAAAACCTGTATCGAAGAATTTTCCATTACTCGAGTCATTCCCAGACTCCACCTCTGCAGGCCATATCCGGTTCACCAATATACCTCGATCCTACCACTACAACACATAGTCGTGAAATCAACTTATCATTAGCGGACTCCCCCACTTGGCTCAAAGCCAAAGATCAAGTCAAATAATAACTCACGATGCCCACACATTATCACTGCCACCATACTGTGGTGAGGTTAAACTAAATCCTCCATAAGCTTATATGACCCAAACCATCTAACACTCAAATCAAATGCAAATCTCGCATCCACCATTGTAATGTTCATGCCAACTCCCACGAGCGATCTAAACTCAAATTACAACATACATCATTTACTGATAGAGAGAACTTACTACAGATAAACATAAGGGTCACACACCTCAGGACAACCCGTAGGAGATACCCTTGCCTGCTTAACCTCAAAATGATATCTCCCTATACACTTCCAAAAATCATAGCTATCACGCAATCACTATACCTTCCTACATTAGAACACAACCACTGCCTGCCCCCAAGACATCCCATTTAGCGGTATAAGAACCTGAAGCTGATGGCAATACTAACACTGGGGCAGTGGTCAAGGAAGTCTTGAGCTTCTAGAAGCTCTACTCACACTCGTCTGACCACATAGATACCTTCACTAGACACCACGTGTCCCAAGAATGCTACTGAACTGAAGCTTCTCCTCCCTATATCCTTGTAATACCATCATCAAATGCCGAGTATGCTATCCCTGGCTACGAGAGTACGACAGGATGCCATCAATAAATACAATAACAAAGGAGTTATAACACGGCTGAATACACCGGCAATCAAATACATAGACGCTGCTGGGGCATTGGTCAGCTCAAAAGACATCACAGGAACTCAGAACATAACAGGAAAACCCACTTCACTCCACAACTAAACTACACGAGAGGTCCTTCAATACTCATAACTCGAAGCCATATTCTAACTCAATACAGAAGTCAAATAATCAATGGTTCTTGCCACATCTCCCGCCAATCCATTTTGGTCACAATCAAACAACCTGAATACATCTAACTATCCTATCACACTCACCATNGATAAGTACAGACGTCTCCATACCGATCCCCAAGACTCTACTAAACCTGCTCATGACCGTTGAGTCCTATGTAACCTAGAGCTTTGATACCAACTTGTCACGACCCCAAATCCTAACAGGCCATGATAGCGCCTATCGTGGAACTAGGCTAGCCAACCATCACATAACTACACGCTTAGTTTAATCAAATATCGCAATATCATTTAATATCAGCATAGCAAGTATGAAAATTTCCTAAGTCTTTAAACAAATATAAAATAATTTACTGTCTAACAAATTCCCCAGGACTGGAGTCAACCGATCACGAGCATCTAAGAAAATAAACTAACTCTTATATTGTCATAAACAATGTCTAGGAATCAAATACTAAGTACTATATGAAGAAGGGAAGTGGAGAAACTGCGGGCGCTGGACAACTACCTCGAAATCCCGAAAGACTAACGATGCATGAACTCTGATAGCTACTGCTCAGAACCAGTACCTGGATCTGCACACAGAGGTGCAAGGAGTAATGATGAGTACGCCAACTCAGTAGTAATGAAAATAACTCAAGTCTGAAGATAAGAAACACACATCAACAAAACACCAATCTACAAATAGTAAAATCCTGAGTCTCAATAAAGTATACATTTAGTACATATGTTTGAAAATCAATTTTCGTAAAAATCCTTTGAACAAGTATATTTTCCAATGTTTCTCAGTAAAACTCCCCAAAAATATCAGTATGAAAGATGAAATGAATCATAATCAAAAGCTCAGCAAAATATCATTTTAAACCACCCCTCGGGAAAAATCATCACTCTTAATCAATCCCTCAACACCTCACCATCACTCAATAACAGTCACTCAGCACCTCAACGTCACTCAGCATCAGCCCCTCGGGTAACCTCACTGTCACTCATGCCTCCCAATCACTCATCACTCGGCACTCGGCACTCGTACTCAGTAGGTACCTGCGCTCACTAGGGGTGTGTACAGACTCCGGAGGGGCTCCTTCAGCCCAAGCGCTATAAATAAGCCAAATCATGTCATCAATCACTCTCAGGCTTTCGGCCTATCTCATATCATAACATCCTCACAATATAGGCTCTCGGCCTCACTCAGTCATACACTCTCAATATGCCACTCGAGCCATAAATATACTGGGTTCTCGACCCAAAAATAGTATTTCCTTTTCAAGATATAATATCAACATACTCTGAGTGTCAAAACAATTATCATGAAGGACTGAGTAAAAATTCATAACATATCAAGTGAGGAATATCAGTAAAATAGCCCCCAAGGGGTTAAACAGATCAGCACTAGGCCCCAAACATGGCTTACAGCCCAAATATATCAATACTATTAAGCATAGACTTTAAAAGCGATTTCGCAACTCAATAGTCGCCTAAAAAGGAATATATTTCCAAATTCCCAATTTGTACACTCCAAAACCGTGAAAAGATGCAAAGTCCGGGGTTTCATACCCTCATGACAGGATTTAAAGACATTACTTACCTCGAACTAGCCCGAAACGCTACTCTGCAACACACTTGCCTCTCGAACCAACTTCCGAGTGCTCCAAATCTATCAAGTTCAGATTTTTATCATCAAATTATGCTAAAGGAATGAATTCCAATTGAAAAATATCGATTTTAAACACAAAATCCGAAATCAGTCAAAACCCGACCCCTGGGCCCGCATCCCGGAACTCGACAAACTTTATACCAAAATGTTCTTCATCATCTTACGAGTCTGTACATATAAAGAACTCAAAAATTGGAGTTCGTTTGACCCCTCAAATCATCCCTAGAAGGTCTCATAATCTCAAGCCCTAACTCCACCTTTTTCTACTGATTTTCATGAATTAAACACTGATATTTTGTTCTTTAATCACAAATAATCGAGTTTTAGGGTCCAAAATCCTTACCTCAATGAAGAACAATGATTTCCACTTTTAAAAATCGCCTCAAAAGCTTCTTCCCGTTCAAAAATGGTGGAAAAATAGGTTATGGTCGCGAAAGGGTTTATTTAAATATTGTTCACGCGTTTTACTGTTCACCCGAGTACTGTTCATCCGAGTTACTGTTCACTCGAGTTACTGTTCATGCTGCTGTGAAAAAAATGCAGCAGCTTTTCTTCTAGTCTAAATTGATCCATTAACCTTTTGAAATCTACCTGAGGCCCTCGGAAATCTCAACAAATATACCAACATGTCCCATAACATCATTCGAACTTAGTCGAGCCTTCGAAACACAAAAAACAACATCAAAACACCAAAATCACATCAAATTCAAGCCTATGAACTTTGAAATTCCTAAATTTCACTAACGATGCCGAATTATCCGAAACAACTCCGATTGATCGAAAATTTTGCAAACATATCCAAAATGAAATTACGAACCTGTTTCAACTTTCGGAATTCCATTCCGACCCCGATAGCCTATTTTCCACTGCCGACCGGAAATCACCAAAAACTAACTTTCGCCAATTCAAGCCTAATTCTACATCGGACATCACAAAAATATTCCGAACACACTCCTAAGTCCCAAATCACCTAACGAAGCTATCCGAGCCATTAAATCTGCATTCCGAGTTCGTTTATCAATAAGTCAACCCTCAGTTGACTTTTTCAACTATAAAGCTATTTTTAGAGACTAAGTGTCTCAATTCTCAGTACAACCATTCCGAACCCGAGCCACCGAATCTAACACATCATAAACAGTATAACCAACCTATGAGAAGCCAAAAATAGTAATAATAATGCAGGTTCTATGGAACGACCGACTGGGTCATTATAGTTGTTTTGCGACTAGGAGGCGTTTGTTTAGGATAATTAAATGTGCTAATCTAACCTAAGTGTCGAAGCTAGGTTAACCTATAATTAACTGAAAATTAGTACCTAATTGTGACTATTAATCAAGAGCTTAGGCAACAAAATCAGGGGCTAACTAAAATTATTATTTTAAACTATCCTTAAACAACATATGAGCAAATCATTGGTGATTAATACACATAATGGCCATTATGCTGTTTTACAAGAAGAAACAGACAAATAATACTCACAACAGTAATTAAGACATACACTCATCGACCTAAGGATTCGATTAAACATCTAATCAATCATGATTATTTATGATGGAAATCCATTAATTAACATATATAGATAACTTACTGATTTAGGTTAGGGGAAGAAATAGTAAAAAAGAAAAATCTGAAAACCTAACACTAAGTCAGTTAATCAAACAACCTGTAACTAAATTTGAAACATCATTTAGGAAGGAAATAAACAAAATACCTATGAATCCTAACCAATTAATCCAATAAAAGCAACAGTGATTAACAGAAAAACTTTAATACTAACCTAGGTGATTATTTTAATGCGCAAGTGATTAAAGGAGACAAAGGAGAGGGGTACCAGTCGACTATAACAGCTTGGCCGGATTCCGGTGGCTTCGCTGGAGTTTAGCCGGACTCCGCTGAGGTTCAAATTGAATCAAACCCACGTGACTCACTTGCTCTTGTGAAGATCAAGTGACGCATGTAAGTCTGAGCCAACAGGGGTCTCTGAATCGGCAGGGGCGGGTTTTTAGGGTTTTGAGTTTTTTAGATATGAAATTACTCTTTTTTGGTGGTTTTTTTGGTGAAACTAATGGTACGACGGGTTTGAGGGGAAAGAGAGGATTGTCTGGTGAAGTTTTGGTGTTATTTTGTTGAAAACCACCGCCATTGGGCGATTTCCGGCCGGCGGAGCAGGGTGGTTAGACGGCGGAAGCCGGTGAAGGTTCAGAGAAGAGAGAGAGAGACGGGAGGTGGGGTGTTAGGATTTTGGCAAATGAGGGTAGGGGGTGAGTTTGGAACAGTTATATACGTTAGTGATTATCAGTTCCCAGTCGTTGGATCTAAATAGATCAACGGCTAGGATTGATCTCTTACTTAAACGGGGTCGTTTTGGAGGGTTGGGGCTCGCCGGGTTTGGGTCAATTGGGCTGGGGTGTTTTGAGTGTATAGAGAAAGGTTTGGGCCTGGGTAATTTTTGCCCAGGTCCGAATTAATCCCCTTTTAAGCTAATCTAAACTTAATTAATTAATTTAAATTAAATTAAAACTCAAAAATGTAGTAATTAGTTCTAACTTAGTCTTTGTCCAATTATAAATTAATTGATAAATTAATTAAGAGTAAAACCATTTAGTTAATACCCCTAATCATTTAAATAGCAAATCTCGTAATTTTCTTATGAAAAATGATTAAGTTATGCAATTATCCATTAAACCCTGTAATTATTTAAAAGATAAATTTTTGTAATTCTCTAATAAAAAGATTGAGGTTAGGCACCTAATTATACAACCTTAAATCATATACAAATTTTAAAATATGAATTATGATTATGCAATGCAAACTAATTCACAGATAACACTGAAATTCAACAAAAATTTATAAAATTAATTTATTATTGAATTTGTAGGAACATATGGTAGGTAAAAAATCACATGCTCATAGTTGTCCCTCTTTACTCGGAAACACGAAGAGTTTTCGGGAAAAGACAAAGTGAGCAGTCATGAACGACTTTTACCCGTTCGCATACTCCATGTGAAGCGTTTTTGAAAAGTTTGACCGAACCATGCTTCAAGGTTGCCTACATATCCTTGGCTATAAAGGAATCATGCCAGTATAGTTCTGGAAGTTTTGGTAGCTGGGACTACCGGGTAACTGTGGTTTCGCTGTGGTTGTTGCTGCTGTTACTGCTTGCTGAGCTCCTTATTACACCAAAATAACAAAATGAAAAAGACTAAACTAAACCTATCAACTACGAGTTACAAGAGTCCTATATGTTAGCCTTCTGAAGCTTGATCTTAAGTCTTGGTTGCTTTCATACAAACTCCGATCTGAATCTTGATGCTTGTTAGTTGCAGGTGCTAGTTCAATCTTCTTTAGCTTTTGGATTAAGGCAGGATATACGGAACGGATGATTTCAATCTTGTATTGGATAGTCCACGTCTTTCCTGCTTCTGCACTTTGGATTCAATCTTCTCTTTCTCTTTTATTCTGGATCAAAATTTCTTCTTTTGGTCGTCTCGAATACATTGTCCTAAAGTGTGATTTGCGCAAAATCAAGAACAAACAAATGAAATTTTCTGCTCCAATTTTTACTAGGAAAATTTCGTGCGTTATTGTAACAAAATCTATGCTACTTTATTATTGAAAGCAATGAAAAGCTTGGAATGGTGTACCCGGAGTTAATGTAGACTAGGGAGTGGATACTCTATGCCTAAAAGTAAAATCAACTAAGGATTGGAGACCCTATGTTGGAAAAGATCGACAGGTTATGCTGTCGTCAAGAAAAGATCATCAGGTTATGCCGGTGACTAGGGAAGGATCAACATGTTATGCAGTTGTCAAGAAAGAGATCACCAGGTTATGCTAGTGTCTGGGAAAAGGTCAACATGTTATGATGTTGCCAGGAGAGATATTACCGGGTTGTGCCGATATCTGGAGAAGATCAACATGTTATGTTGTTATCAGGAAAGATCACCAGGTTATGCCGGTGTCTGGAAAGGTCAACAGGTTATATTGTTGCCTGGGGAAAAGAGATCACTGCGTTATGCTAGTGTCAGGGAATGATCAACAGGTGATGCTGTTGTTAGGAAAAGATCACCAGGTTATGCAGTGTCTGGAAAGGTCAACAAGTTATGTTGTTGCCTGGGGAAGAGATCACTAGGTTATGCCAGTGCTAGGAAATGATCAATAGATTATGCTGTTGTCAGGAAAAATATCACCAGGTTATGCTGGTGTCTGGAAAGGTCAACAGGTTATGTTGTTGCCAGGAAATGAGATCACTGGGTTATGCCAGTGTCAGGAAATGATCAACAGGTTATGTTGTCAGAAAAAGATCACCAGGTTATGTTGGTGTCTGCTAGGGAGTGGGACCCTATGTTGGCATCAACTAAGGAATGGGATATCATTTGGTTGGGAAAGGTTTAGCTAGGGATTGTGGACCCTATGCTACTTTAGGTTTGAATCATTTTTAACATCATTTCTTGTTTTCTTTTTATTCTCTTCTTCTTCTTTTTTTCATAAATGCGGGAAAGGATTTTTGGAGGAAACTTCCCTTTTTGGAGTCAATGCTGCAGAGCTCCTTCTAGCCCTTGCGCAATTTCTTTTGGTTGCACCTGCTTTTTGCACGGTTGCTTTCGAGTTGCACCTGTTTCCTATTTTCAAATAAAGAATAATTTGTTAGTTTGAAACGGTGGTTGGTTTTTCGGCCTTGATTATTTCAACTGCTTGATCTTGGCCTCTTCGGCGAAGATCTCAACCGCTTGCTTGCTTACTGGGGATTGGGTTTCATTTCTAAACCCAAGGACTCTGGCTTTCCAGATTTTACCATGGCGATCGGTCACGTGGGACCCAACACTTCAACTTTATTTTGCCTTTGTAGGCCTTTCACTTGATTGCTTTTGGGGTTTTCGGAGCATCGGTAAGATTCAGGCTCCTTAGGTTTGCTGCAGCGGCTAGTCGCGTGGGACTTAACCTTTCCAACTTTATTTCTCCTTCATCGACCTTTCATTTCAACTTCAAAGCGTTTGGAGTACTTCGTCTTTTCAAACTTTTGTCGAGATAGTTAGCCACGTGGGACTCAACCTTTCAACTTCATTTGCCCTTATAGGCACTTCAATTTGGTTCTCTCCTTTCAAAGGTTCTGAGTTTGAAGCATCGGCCACTACGGCCAGTCGAGATCGACTTGGTTGAGTGCCTTTTTGCATACTGGCCCGTACCAAATGAGAAACCTATAAATCGGTCTTGCCATCCTTTCTTTGCCTTAATTTCGGAACAGAGTTAGACCGCAAGGGATTCAAAAGAAAATAAATGATAGAATTGGACAATGAATTTAAACAAGAGGTAAACCTTTCGGGGAAAGGAAGGAAGGACTTATCTGGAGTGCATGCGGACTTTAGTGAACATGACATGCCTTTTAGAATGGATGCCTGATCCATGTAAATCGTGCGACTCTCAGAAATTGATCACAACTATTACCTCGTGATTGAGAAACCTTGCCTCGGACTATGTCCATGTCAGTGACCCATTATCCTTTTCGATTAGTGGCGCCCTTTGCGGGTTTTCACAAACTGACCTCTCTCATTTATCTTCTCACCATCGCCTTGTAGTTCTCTTTTCGAGTTTTCACTAACAAGACTCTCATTTTCAATTTCTCTGCTTACCGTCGCCTCACGGTGCCCGTGTGGGTTTTCACCGATAAGACTCTCTCATTTTTATTTCTCTTCTTACCATTGCCTTACGGTGCCCGCGTGGGTTTTCACCGATAAGACTTTCTCGTTTTATATCTCTCATTTACTTGTATCACATCCGAACAACTGTATCCTCCAATTTTAGACATTTTTTCCGATTAATCGGAAGGGCTTGAACAAGATCTTGGTGAAAGAGTTTGTTGTTGAATTACAACTTTGGAACCTTTTAGGCGAGAACATCACTGAACTATCACAACATCTGCCCCAACTTAAACTCTTGGGGAAATGTGGAATTTTATTTTGGTGTGACTGAACCCAGAGAGAGGCTGCCTACGTATCCTTTCGGAATCAAGTCAACCGTAGTTCAGGGTAACTTTTGTTTTTTCCATTTTTGTTTTTCATCATCATTTTTAATAACATTATCAGGTTCCGAAGAGGGTGATCAAAGAAGATTAACTGGCTCAAAGGGTTTACAAAGGTTGGTAGTGTTTGGGGTGGCGTGTATGAAAGCCTTCGTCATTTCGATCGGGAGCGTTAACATCACAAAAAGGTTAAACATAGTACCTTTTGACTGCATCTGCATTGAAAGCCGTTTTGGGGTCATTTCCCTCGATGTCCCCCAAGTACAATGCTCCTTTTGGTAGCAATTTCCTTATGATGTATGGACCTTTCCAATTTTGGGCGAATTTTCCTTTCGCCTCTTCATGGTGCGGGAGGATACGTCTCAGGACGAGTTGTCCCGCTTCGAAGTTCCTAGGCCGCACTTTCTTGTTATAGGCGCGGGCCATTCTTTGTTGGTACAACAACTTGTGGCAAATTGCGGCCATTCTTTTCTCATCAATCAGAGTTAACTGTTCCAGCCGAGTTTTGACCCATTCATCATCCTCAATTTCAGCTTCGACAATGATCCGAAGGGAGGGAATTTCAACTTCTGCAGGTATTACGGCTTCAGTGACATAAACCAATATATAAGGCGTAGCTCCAACCGATGTGCGCACATTCGTGCAATATCCCAATAATGTGAAGGGCAATTTCTCGTGCCATTGCCTGGAAGTTTGAATCATTTTTCTGAGGATTTTCTTGATGTTTTTATTTGCTGCTTCAACGGCCCCATTGGCTTTGGGCCGGTAAGGGGTGGAATTGTGGTGTGTGATTTGAAACTGTTCACATACCTCCCTCATCAAGTGATTGTTTAGATTTGCGTCATTGTCGGTAATGATAGTTTTTGGGATACCAAAACGACAGATGATGTTGGAGTGCACAAAATCCACCACTACTTTCTTAGTGACGACTTTGAATGTGACTGCCTCGATCCATTTTGTGAAATAGTCAATAGCAACCAGGATAAATCTGTGCCCATTTGAGGCTCTCGACTTGATCGACCCAATGACATCCATTCCCCAGGCAACGAACGACCAAGGTGCTGACATGGGATGCAATTCTTAAGGTGGTGCATGGATCAAATCGCCATGTATTTGACACTTATGGCATTTCCGGACTAAGCTGAAGCAATCTTTCTCCATGGTCATCTAGTAATACCCTGCCCGTAGGATTTTCTTTGCGAGGACTTATCCGTTCATATGGGGACCGCATACTCCTGAATGTACCTCATTCATAGTCTTTTTAGCTTCTTTGGCATCCACACATCTCAATAGATTCAAATCGAGAGTTGTTTTGTACAACACTTCCCCGCTTAGGAAGAAACTGCTGGCGATCCTTCTGATGGTTCTCTTTTGGTCCCCATTGGCCTGCTTCGGGTATTCTTTTTTTTTTTCAAGAACCTTTTGATATCATGATACCATGGTTGGACATCGGGATCTATTTCGACCGTGTTACAATAACCATGTCTTTCCCCGATTTGAATTTCCAGCGGGTCAATATAGACATTGCTCGGATATGGCAGCATTGCAGCTAAGGTAGCCTGTGCATCAGCTATCTCATTATGGCATCGAGGACTATACCTGAATTCGGCGGCTTTGAATCGTTTGCCAAGATCTTCCACATGTTGTCTATATGGAAGAAGCTTAATAACTTTCCCACTCCCGCTGAGCTTGCTTGATGATCAAGTCGGAATCACTCATGATCAATAACTCCTCTACGTCCATGTCAATTTCCATATTCATGCCCATTATGCAGGCTTCATATTCAGCAGTGTTGTTTGTACAGAAGAACCGGAGACAGGCGGTGGCTGGATAGTGTTGTCCCGTGGGCGAGATCAAGATTGCCCCAATCCCAACACCTTTTGCATTTACAGCTCTGTCGAAGAACATTTTCCAAGTGTTGGTGTCTTCGGGGATTACCTCAACTGAGTTTACTTCCTCGTCCGGGAAGTAAGTACTTGTAACGACCTGACTGGTCGTTTTGCATTCTAGGACCCCGTTCCCCTAAATAAGACTTCCAGTAGTTTCTTTTTATGATTTCTGACTTGTGGGGACGGGTGGTTCGGGATTTGGAAGAGTTTGGAATGGTATAGGAACACTTGGTTCCTTAAGGTTGGCTTTTAAGGTCAAGTTTGACTTTGGTCAACGTTTTGAGTAAACGACCTCGGAATTGAGTTTTGACAGTTCTGGTAGCTTTGTATGATGATTTCGGACTTAGGCGTATGTTCGGAACGGGTTTTGGATGACCCAGGAGCGTTTCAGCGTCCAATAGCGAAATAAGAGTTTCCTTAAGTTCAAATTGTGGGTTGGGACGTGTTTTTGTGTTATCAAGGTCCGATCGGAATTCTGAGACCAGGAATAGTTCCCTCATGTCATTTATGACTTGCTCGCAAAATTTGGTGTCATTCCGAGTAGTATAGGTTGGTTCGGCGCATTGCTAACGAATTGAAGAACTCAAAAGTTCTTAAGTTTGATTCTAGGGGTTTTGAGGTGTGATTTTGAGTTTTAGCATTGTTTTGGATGTTCCAAAGGCTCGAGCGAGTCTGTATTATGATTTGGGACTTGTTGGTATATTTGGACGGGGTCTCGAGTGGGTCCAGATGCCGCTCGGGCATCAAATGAGGCCAAAAAACTAGCAAAAATAGCTGCAGGTGCACCAGATCTGGTGCGACCGCACCTGCGGTGGCCCAGTCGTAGGTACGAGATCGCTCCTGCGGTCCCATCCTCGCAGATGCGGCCCCAGGTGAATTTTCCCATTCTCGCAGGTGCGGGTAGTCTTCCGTAGAAGCAGAGCCGTAGGTGCGGACTCCGCTCCGCAAGTGCGATCCCAGGTCCCCTTGCCCCTTTTCGTAGATGCGAGATTAATCTCGCAGGTGCGAGACCGCAGGTGCGGTCCTCGAGCTGCAGGTGCGAAATCCCTGTAGGCAGTGAGTTGGTTTAAAATACGGGAATCCTCCATTTTTGAACATTCCATCTTCTTCCTTGGGCGATTTTGAGCATGCAAAAAGACCAGCGACTTAGCTACTAAAAGGTAAGTAATTTCCACTCTAAAGTTGGTTTAATACTTGAATTCCTAGGTAAATTAACACCCTAAATTAGAGTAAATCAAGGGTTAGGGTAGAAACCTAGGGCTTTATGAAATTTAGGGAATTTCCCACTAACTAGATATGAAATCATACAAAAACCATATATTAATGATCCTTAGGTTATGGGTAAGTAGTTATTTCAACCTACTTTGAAAAATCCCAAAATACACCCGAGCCCACATGCTCGGATTCCGTAAATTCTTGAAGGAAACACTTACCCATAACCTAAGGATCATTAATCTTTCGTAGCACCAGGATGAACAGAATACCGTGAACTGTGAGCCTCCCCTAGAATCCTCTCCCTCGGGCCATCAATATTAAGAACGCACAAACGACCCTGAAGTCTCAGAACACCATCCTCACCCATAGTAACCTCCTTCGCACCACCCTGAATCACTGTCTCTCGTAGCTCTGCCAAGCACGAATCATCAAATTGACGGGCCTTAATCTCCCCCAATAACGAAGACTGAGCCACCACATGTGCAAGCACTCGGCGGGGCTGTGAAAGGTCCAATCTCACCAGGCGATTAGCCAAGGACTGAATGTCCAAGGCTAGAGGTCTCTCCTCTGTTGCAATATAAGCCAAACTACCCATACTCTCTGCCTTTCTGCTCAAGGCGTCTGCTACCACATTTGCCTTTCCCGGATGATAAAGAATGGTGATGTCATAATCTTTCAACAACTCAAGCCACATGCGCTGCCTCAAATTAAGATCCCTCTGCTTGAACAAGTGCTGCAAGCTGCGGTGGTCTGTAAAAACCTCACAAGACACCCCATACAAGTAGTGCCTCTAAATCTTAAGAGCATGAACAATTTCCGCCAACTCTAGATCGTGCACAGGGTAATTCTTCTCATGAACCTTCAGCTGGTGCGAAGCATAAGCAATAACTCTTCCTTCCTTCATCAACACACATCCCAAACCAACGCGTGAAGCGTCACAATATACTGTATACATCCCAGAAACGGAAGGCAATACCAGAACTGGTGCTGAGGTCAATGCTGTCTTGAGCTTCTAAAAGCTCGCCTCACACTCGCCAATCCTAATTTAGGTCGCGATGGCGCCCAACTCTGATGTCTGGCAAGCCAACCTTAATTTGCTAGTGATCCCTTTTTAACTTATCAACCATTTTCCAATACTTGTACAATTTTAGGACTTAAAACACGAATTAAACAAGTGACTTAAACATCCGTAAAGAGAAAAATACCCATATTGGTCACCACCAATAATTACAACCCAAAAGAATGTAATGTCCACTACGTGGGTGTGCCAGGAACTGGCGTCACGAGTCTACAGGCATCTAATAGAAAGGAGTATCCAAAAGAAAATACAAATCTACCCTGCTCTCTGATGGAAATGTAAACAGACATAGCAAAAGATAGAGGAGAACTCCAAGGTGCTGCTACAGAGGAAAAACGTCAAGGAAAGAAGCTCACCGATAAGTCCACACCAACTATAGGTCAGGGACGAACTTTGGACGAATACCCAGATGTACCTGCCTCCGAACCTGTACAATTAAGTACAGAAGCGTAGCATGAGTACATAAACAAATATGTACCCAGTGAGTATCCCGTCTAATCTCGAAGAAGTAGTGACGAGAGGTTGATGTGATACTTACTAGGGCAAAAATAAGATAATTTAATTAAATGAAGACTAGACAAGAATAGCAGTTGTAGTAACCATAAAGACATGAAACACCAAGTATCATTTTATAATTACCTTCGCATGTCAATTTTGCTAGCATATAATTTATTACGTTTTCCTGCTTCATATAAATCAATTGATACAAGTATCACAAAACTCCCAGTCAATTTAATAGCACAAAGTATGCCGAAAGCGTACGGCCGAAGCGTCGCAAAAATAAATGTGCACTGCCGAAGGGTCGATCGGCTCGAACCATAGATGCATCTATTACCCCGCTCGCGAATCGAACATGCGACGCGATTGACATAATGATAGGGATATCCCGCTCACGAATCATACATGCGACGCGGGTGCCCGTATACATACACAGAATTATCAAGAGTTCAGGGATTTAATAGAGGTTATACTTGAAGACAAGAATTAAGCTCTGAAAATTTTGAATGTAACTTCCTAAACATTCTCATACCAATTCAAGGATACTTAGAAACTCAAAAATACCTTTAAGGTCACATATAAGGCACATAAAAGCATGCTTGTGAGTCCTAAAACTACCCAACATGACATAGTAGTAGCTACGCACGGACTCTCGTCACTTCGTGCGTGCGTAGCCCCCGCAAATAAGGACATGCAATTATTTATAATAACCTATGGGGACAATTCCCTCTTACAATGTTAGAAAGGAGACTCACCTCGTGCCTAGCCTACTTTTCGGGTCAAGAACGCGCCTGAAACTCCAAACTCGTCTCCCAAGGACTCGAAACTAGTCAAATATGATATACCTGAATTAATCCATGCTTAAAAGTATGAATTTTCCCTAATTAAGTAGTTATTTCAACCTACTTTGAAAAATCCCAAAATACACCCCAGGCCCACATGCTCGGAAATTACATTCTTTTGGTTTGTAATTATGGGTGGTGACTAATATGGGTATTTTTCTCTTTATGGTTGTTTAAGTCACTTGTTTAATTCGTGTTTTAAGTCCTAAAATTGTACAAGTATTGGAAAATGGTTGATAAGTTAAAAAAGGATCACTAGCAAATTAAGGTTGGCTTGCCTGACATCGGGGTTGGGCGCCATCGCGACCTAAATTAGAATTTGGGTCGTGGAAGTACTCAAAAGTTTATATTCGCCATCGAAAGGATTTTAAGCTAGGTGATCCACCAAGGCTTGAGCTTTCATCGCCGTGCGGGTGACATAGACTATGTCAAACCCAGTGAGCAGGATCTGCCACTTTGCTAATCTCCCGGTGGGCATTGGCTTTTGGAATATATACTTCAAAAGATCCAACCTAGTGATGAGGTAGGTGGTGTAAGCCAACAAGTAATGCCGGAGCTTTTGAGCAACCCAAGTTAAGGCGCAGCAAGTTCTTTCCAACAAGGTGTACTTGGCTTCATAGCTTGTGAATTTCTTGCTCAAGTAGTAGATGGATTGTTCTTTCTTCCCTGCCGCATTATGCTGCCCGAGAACACACCCGAAGGAATTTTCCAACACCGTCAAATACAAGAACAAAGGCCTTCCTGGTTCTGATGGGACCAACACTGGCGGATTCGACAGATATTCTTTGATCTTGTCGAAAGCGTCTTGGAATTCGTCCGTCCATTTAATTGCTGCATCTTTCTTCAACAACTTGAATATAGGCTCACATGTAGATGTCAACTGAGCGATGAACCTGCTTATGTAATTCAACCGACCCAACAAACTCATGACCTCCTTCTTGGTTTTCGGAGGAGGCAAATCTCGAATAGACTTTATCTTCGTCCGTTCCAGCTCGATGCCCCGTTGACTGACTATAAACCCCAGTAATTTCCTAGACGGAACTCCGAAGGCACACTTGGCTGGATTTAATTTCAAATCATAATTATGCAGACGTTCAAAGAATTTTCTCAGATGCTGCACATGGTCGTCTTGCATCGTAGATTTAATATTCACATTATCCACATACACCTCAATTTCCTGGTGCATCATGTCATGGAAAATGGTGGTCATAGCCCTCATATAGGTTGCCCCGTCGTTCTTCAGACCGAATGGCATGACCCGGTAACTGTAAGTGCCCCAGGGTGTGGTGAAAGACGTCTTTTCGACGTCTTCTTCATCCATCAAAACCTGGTAATACCCAGCGTAACAATCTACAAAAGACTGAATTTCATGTTTGGCACAATTGTCGACCAGGATGTGGATGTTTGGCAATGGAAAGTTGTCTTTGGGGCTTGATTTATTCAAATCCCGATAGTCGACGCACACTCGGACTTTCCCGTCTTTCTTAGGTACCGGAACCACATTAGCGAGCCACGTGGTGTATTGGACCACTCGGATTACTCCAGCTTTTAACTGTTTAATGACCTCTTCTTTGATCTTGTCACTAATGTCCGTTTTAAATTTCCTCTGTTTCTGTTGGACGGGTGGACAACCGGGGTAGGTCGGTAATTTGTGTACCACCAAATCCACACTCAGTCTGGGCATGTCATCATAAGACCAGGCAAACACGTCTTTGAATTCGAAAAGAAGTTGGATCAAAGCGTCCCTAGTTCTTTCATCAGTATGGATACTTATCATGGTTTCTCGGACATCTTCTGAATTACCCAAATTAACCGGTTTGGTTTCGTTTAAGTTTGGCTTAGGCTTATTCTCGAATTGTTCCAATTCTCGATTTATTTCCCTAAAAGCCTCATCTTCATCATATTCTGGTTCTTGATTCATTATTTCTTGGTTAGACAGCGTATCAAGATCTGGGCGTGAAGTCAGCAGGCATGTCATGTTATTTAAGTCCGCATTATTAGAACTGAAAGGAGAAATAAGAGAAAAATAACAAAAATTAGGAAGAATAAAGAAAGAAGTTCATGGACTATGAAATATTAATTTCATTTCATTGAATTTTTGAACATAGGAGGGTTTACATCCGAATTTAAAAAGACAACAAACTAAAAACACTCGAGTTACACCGTGAAATAGCTCGAAGTATAGAAAGGATGGCAAGGCTGAACTACCGGGACTCCCGCCTGACTGGGAATTGAGTAGCCTTCCAATTTTGGAGCTTGGAGTCAGGCCCCATATATTTCACTTCAGCAGTGCTTGAGCCTTCTCTTGGTTGGACCATATGAGCTTCATACAACATCTGTCTCATTGCCCCAAAAATCTCTTTGATTTCATCGGCCGTGAAGGCTTCTTCTTCTTCCTCTATGTATTTTGGCTTGACGAATGATTCAGTGATATGCGGGATTGGCTGAGGCAACACCCAAACCATCTTTCTTACGCTGGTTAGCCCATTTTTCATGATCGGGAGTAGCTTGAAATCCTATGCCGAAGAACTTCTCACTGGTAGGCAAGGTGATAGGTTCTGTGATGCCTTGCAAGGACTCCCCGAGCCCTTTTCAGGTTTGTACCCATGTTTAATCATGTCGCTAGAGACCATGATTGATGCATTTGATAGGAAGGGCTGAGGACAAGGGGTTCCTTCCTCACATTAGTCCGCAACCACAATCCCGAAGGCCTGGTAGACTATATGCTCGCTACCTTCTCTCGCTTCCAGGCAGGGGACTGATGGATCCCTGTAAATGGATTGCTCGTCTTCTCCATGGACCACAATATCCTGGTCCTCGTGCTCGAACTTAATCATCTGGTAGAGGGTCAAGGGCACGGCTCCTGCGGCATGGATCCAGGGCCTTCCGAGAAGATAATTGTAGGAGGTATCCATGTCTAAGACCTGAAATGTCACTTCAAAGTCTACAGGGCCGATAGTCAAGACCAAATTAATTTCTCCTATTGTGTCCCTCTTGATGCCGTCAAACGCACGGACGCACACATTGTTGGTTCTAATTCTCTCATTTCCAATCTCCATTCTTTTTAGGGTTGAGAGAGGGCAAATGTCGACCCCAGATCCTCCGTCCACCATACCCTTTTTACGTTGTACCCTTCACATTTAACGGTTAGGTGGAGAGCTTTATAGTGGGCTTCCCCTTCCGGGGGCAAGTCATTGTTGCTGAATGAGATGCGGTTTACCTCGAAGAACCATTCCGCCATTCTTTCCATTTGTTCAACTGTAGTTTCGGCCGGAACATAGGCTTCATTAAGCGTTTTGATCAGAACCTTTTGATGTGCACTTTAGCTTATCAACAAGGATAGAAGTGAGACCTGAGTGGGGGATTCTCTGAGCTGTTCAACCACAGCGTATTCATAAGTTTTCATTTTTCTAAAGAATTCCTCTGCTTCTTCGGCGCTGACCGGCTTTGTAAGCGGAAAACGCTTTTGTTTGTTCTAGTTTAGTTCCTTCAGGTTGAGGTATCTCTCAGACGAGTTTGCTTCAATCATTCCTCCGTGATCTCTTTTCCTTTGTATGTCACTACCGTTTTTTTGTAGTTCCAGGGAACGATAGTGGTATCCTTTATGGGACTATGTGACGCTCGGCTAATAACCACGGGCTCATTTAGCCTTAATGAAACTATTGGCCCCCGCGCCACATACGTCCCCTTCGGTATGTACATCTTCGGGACATTCAACATAGCCTTGTTTTGCTTCCATCTTTTGGGAGGGCTTAACACAAGTTCTCTTCTGGGTGCCCCGGGGACATAAAGAACAACATCTTTAGAAGGCCCCGTCTCTGTCTTGGTTTCAACATTTCCTGTGGTCTGAGGAATGGAGTCGGTTTTCTTCACCTCTTTGGCTTGCTTTGGTGTCGCTTTGGGCTTCTTCTCTACATCGACAATGGTGATGATAGCTTTTAGGGTTGTATTAAAATCTCGGTCTTCACAAATCATACCAATAATCGGCTCGTTATTGTGAGCAGGCAACGGGTTATTGGTCACGTTGGGAGCTTCTTCATCCCTTAGTACCACCTTTTTTTGTTCTATTAAGATCTCAACTGCCCACTTGAGGGTCCAACAATCTTCAATATCATGTCCCTCGTCCCCTGAGTGGTAAGCGCATCGATTACCTGTTCGGTAAGAGGGGGATTCTGGGTTTTGCCTGTTTTGGGGTACAGGCTGCAGCAGACCCATTTGGACCAGGGAAAAGGCTGGAGTATGATTCTCTAATTGATGTAAAGTTGGTTCTTCTGGGTGGCTCCCAGGGATTATTTTGTGGAGGGCGAGGATTATACTGAGCTTGGAGAGGTGGGTTGTTTCTGGGTGGTGGAGCTCGGTTTTGATTATAGTGTTGTTGGTGCCGTACATATGGCTGAGCATTGATTATTGGGTAGGGTTGAGGCATCACGGCATACGCTGCATCTTGGTGGGGATAGTAATGTCGTGGGGTATCAGAAAAATAGCCTCGGGGATGACGGGAGTTTCTTATACTGGAGGCTATCATTGCCGCTTCCTCTTTCTTTTTCCTATTAGCCACACTCCCTGACCCACTCTGGATTGCCTGGGAAGTTGCTCTTATGGCCGACTGGGTCAAGATGCGATCAATTTTCAGACCATTTTCAACCATCTCTCCAATCTTTATAGCTTCCGCAAATGGCTTGCCCATTGCGGACATCATATTCTGGAAGTAGTCAGCCTCCTGGGCTTGTAAGAAGACACTGACCATTTTTGTCTCGTCCATCGGAGGCTTTACTCTGGAAACTTGCTCACGCCACTTAATAACGTATTCTCTGAAGCTTTCTGATGATTGTTTCTTGAGGTTGGACAGAGAATTCCTGTCTGGCGCTATGTCCACGTTATATTGAAATTTTTTGACAAAGTCCCGGGCCAGGTCGTCCCATATGTGCCAGTGGGAAATATCTTGGTCCATGTACCACTCGGACGTGATTCCAGCTAAGCTTTCTCCGAAATAAGCCATTAGGTAAGATGCATCAGGATGGTCTTTTATTTCGGGTTCACCTGTCCTAGACGGACCCAACCCTTGTGTTGAGTTCCCTAAGTCAAATGCACATGATGCAGATAATCGTTCCTACTAGGGATCCGGCATGAGGCTATGTTATACTAAGTTTAGATCCTGGGGGTTTGTTCAAGACCAGGCTTACCCGAGTGGACAGCTCGAGCCGAGGGGGGAAGCGTACCGGGAATACATAAGCTTCATCGGCTTTGCAGCTTGTCTGTACCTCGTTCTAAAATTTGGATATGACTCTAACAGAAAAGAAGTCACACGAAGTGCACACTTCCCAGATGATTTAGAAGACTCAGAGAGAAGAAGGGTTTCGGCACAATTTATATACAGTTAAGATAATATCAAAGCGGTAAAAAGCGGCATTTAGCACATTAGGTTCAACACATGTAAAATCAGATAATAATAGAAGCCAAATATAACAGCTATTCTAAGCTCGAATTCTTGAACCCTGAACTAGAAATTCTGGGTTCAATCCCCAGCAGAGTTGCCAGAGCTGTCACACCTCCTTTTTCACCGGTAAGGGTAATAAGGGAGTTTTTCCACTTTAAGTGACATTATTCGGATTTGGAATTTATTTATTGATTTTTAGTTTTAGAGTCGCCACCCGGATTTTTTACTGTGTTCCGGGACACCATTTATTTATTGAAATCCCAAACTGAGGAGACTTTAGACTCTGTTTAAAGTTGTCTGCGAACCAGAAATCCTAAGGAAGTCTATTAACCGGGAGAAGGTGTTAGGCACTCCCGAATTCCGTGGTTCTAGCACGGTCGCTTAACTATTAATATTTGGCCTAATTATCTGATAACTTATATATTATTAGCCTATTGTGCATTTAGCCTTTTAAATTTTTTAGCCGCTTCTAATATTTATGGATTTATCTTGAAACACGTCACGATGGCGTGCACTTGCCGTTTTTGGACACATTGTAAACGCGCCACACGAAATGCACCTGCAATTTACAACGTGTGATTTTTATTATTGTTCGGAGTTGTAGTCGGGGACATGAGTTGCCACACCCGAGTGTAGATTACATAATCATGACTATGATCACGATAGTTAAAATGCTTATTTGAAGCAATAATCATTGTTAAATTATTTTCTAAGTTTTGTAGTATTGGTCTAAAGAGAAATATATGTGTTCAAAGCCATCTAAGACTAAGTTGGCTATTCTAAGGATAAGTTTTGGGCTATGGCCAAATCTAACCCAATTTAGCAATCAACACTTAGGCCAATCCTAGTTTTTTGACTACTTGAGGGGAAAGAGATACATGGTTCGACTAAATAATTATACGAGGGATTCTAAGTGTACGGAAAATGAAAATACTAACACATTTCAAACTATATGACAATAAGTAAAGCCAACTTGGATTACGGATATAATATCATAAAAAAATAAGTAAGGTTTCACTACTATTTGACCCATTTTGTAAATAAGGGTATTTCATATAAATATATCGGTCCATGAATCTAAAAGTCCTTTTCTAAACTTTGTCACAGATGGCTGTTTTTTTTAAGACTGAAATAACAATTTTCTTGAGTCGAAATTGCTTGGTTAGTTTAGGAAAAACTTTAAAATCAGAGAAGATATTTTAGTAGCAAAAACTGGATTATTGCCATTTTTATTTAGAAAAGAGAAATTTTTAAATTGTTGCTATGATAGGCTTATTTAGACTCGAAATCTATTTTTTGATATTGATCTGAAATTCATTCGTGGCTCAGCAGTGTGAAATCGCTCATAGTAAATTTGGGTAAGTAAAAATACTCTTATACTGATAAAATGGATTGATCATAAATACCTAATGTGGTTGCTGGGTCCAACATTCCATGCCTGATGGCCTGAAATCCAGACTCTACCAGGCATAATTGGGCCATGTTCATGAGTCTAGCCTAGTTCGGGTGACCTTCACACGTCTGGTCCAAATTGATGTAACTTCTTTTACAATTTTGAAGAATTGAAAATTCCAGATTTGAGGAAAAAGGAAGAAAACGCAACTGGATATAAATTTAATAGAGTCCAGTCCAATTTATTACAACAATAAAAAAAGGGAAAACGTATAGGGTCTACAGAAATAAATAAACTGTTACATTATTTTTTAACTATGAAATACAAATTCCCTAAAGAAAAGACTACGAAACTAAGAGACTAACTGCTGCTCATGTGCAAGCCAACAACGCTCATGACTTAAAAGCCTGCATTTCATACGTTTTTTTCTATAAAAAAAGCAATAAAACATTTGTGCATTTTTTTGGAATGAATCTGACCATTAAAGGTTCAGATTCATTTCCTTAATGCCAATCAACTAGAAACTTAAACATTTTTCCTTTTGTACAACTCTAAATAGGCTTCAATGATTCACACATATCAGAAAATACCCAACAGGTTTCAGCAAACATTCACAGACATTCTTAACACAAGATTTTTATATTTATAAGTTTAAAATCAGACAAAGAATCAAACAGTACCACATAAATTTCAATAGCAACACAAACAAAGATTTTAAATCTGAGAACTTCATTTATAGTAAAGTTGTTACATACCTTTTTTTAGGAAAAATTAGCAAAATTATCTGACCAAATAAAGGTCAGAGAAAAAGGAACTTTTAGGAAGTGGATACCAGAAACAAAGAAGACCACAGTAACAATAATAAACCAGTAGTAAACAACAAGAAACCCCCAGGGAAAACCCACCAGCAAAAATAGGATTTTCAAGAATCAAAACTGAAGATTTTTTCAGGAAAATTCAGTATCCAAAACCATGTCTTCAAAACCAAATTAGAGCAGAATCAGATTTTGTATCCATTTCTTGTATTCTTTTTATTTTTAGTCTCTTCTCTATTTCAGATTCTAATGATTTTGACTGTGTATTTCAAATGTTCAAAAGGTGTCAAATGGTGTGTCAAAATCTATCCGGGTCTGCTGAATATCCTAGCTTATTTGTAGGAAAATTTAGGATAGCATTTTTAGAGGATATTCCTTATCCTATTAGGCTGAAATAGTACATGTACAACTGTCTAACCTTATCCTATTGGACAGTTGTATCCCCTTCTAGAACATTCCTATCAATTACAACCCTTATCCCCTTTTAAAGTTACTGTACCCTTAAAAAAATATGATTTTATGATATTTTCCTAATTCTAGAAGTTTCTTGAATTGTTACACCCAAGATTCTTCAATTGTAGTTCATACATTACCCATTAGTGTCCTTAAAATTACTCTTTTAGTAATTAAGAATTAGGTTATTAACTTATTAAACGTTGACTGATTTTTATCTTAATTGAGTGATTAACTCAATAGTTAATCATTAATGAGGTTGAATTTTAGACTAACCCTTCTCCTATCAGTTTAAACCAGATATATGATAGCAATTAGCAACAATAGTGGAGGGAGAGGAGGTGTAGTAGTGGAGGAAGAAGTGGGGAAAGGGGTAAAATATATTGGGTAAAGTGAGGTGGCAAGCCATTTGGTGTCCATCTCACTGTAATGTCAGTGACATGTAGGATTTGGGTTCCACATCGGACAATTTTAATGGAGAAGGGACATATTTGAACCAATGTTATAACGACAAGGGAATTTTTGCACCCAAAGTATTACAAAATAGAGGAATATATTTGAACCTTTTACCTTATAAATATATGTCTTCCATATAAAATAAGTCTTAACTCCAACAAAGTAAACCCTCTCACGTAGGTTAGATATAGAATATAACTTACTTTATAATTTGAGTTGTTTCTTCGTCACGCAAACAAACATATAATTATAAAACTTAAGTGCACAAACGAAGCCAAAATTTTCAATTTTTGGAACAACGAGATTTGGTTTTAGAAACATAGAACTATTTTTGAAAGATACTTGTTTGGTTACTTATTATATGTTAACTTTGAAAACAGAATATTTGTACAAAAATAACTATGATTCCTAACAACCTAGAAATTTATGGAGTAATTTACATAAAGTAATTAATTCCCACATAAATAAAGTTGATCGACATATCCACTTTATACCTTTAAAAAACTAAATTATTCTTTCACCAATAATTTATGTTGAAATGTTATATAGAGATTTAAGATTTTATCTAATATTTAGAATTTTAGATTTAACTAATAAAATTTTACTATAATTTTAATAGAATGTGATTTAAGATTCATTATCTACATTAGATTTTTTGATAAACGAATATAATCTATCTACAATGTTTATTATCTATACTATTACAAAAGCATAAAATTCTAACATGAATGTTGATCGACTTTTTTCACTCTTCTTAAGTGCTTTTGGATAAATTATAGATATAATTAATAATTTATATTTTTTGCAGTACAAAAATTAGAATTTTGAGGACTTTTACAGGGCAAAGCTTCTTTCTTTGTTGGTTTAGTTGAATAGGATTTCCAAATCATTATTTTCATGATTTTATATTTTTTGTGTTTACTTTTCTTATGTAAATCAAACACTAAGAATAAAATCATATTAATGTTAGTTTTGTTTAATAAAAAAATATATTTTATGAGATGAAATATATGCTCAACGCGCGTACTCAAAGACTAGTATATGGAAGCTCTTTAGCTAAAAGTAATTACGTAATTATCCTTATTTATTAACATGTATACGAAATTACCTTCATTTAATTTTTTTTTAAAACAAAGAACAAAAACCCTACACGTGCCTCTCTCAACAATCACATCTCTCCGGGGACAGACGCCTAATCATCTTCTCCAATCGGTTCATTTTGTTCTCTTTAAAAGTGAGAATACCATGGCTCGTTTTTCTACGTTAAAGCAACATGGGTGAATTCTGAACACTATTTCACCAAATTCTTATCTTTTTCAAATCTGGTCGACCAAACCAAACGAACATTAACGTAAGATATTTATTTTTAATTGTTTTTCATTGGACATTCTCATTCTAGTAAAAGATCATTGTAAAAGGACGTAATTTGGCGTCAGGTGGTTAAAGGTCTATATGTATCCCTTCAACTAATTGTTTATTTTAATTTCATAGCCTATTTTTCAAGGAATTTTACCATCCACAATGTAACATATATTTCTTTTTGTGGACATGTTTATTTTAGGAACGGCAAAGACCACGCTATCTACACACCATAAGAAATACGTACCTAATTGGAGAACATGAACACTGTTGGAGTGGTCATGCTGTGTTAAAATATTGAGGGTTGTTGCTATGCCAAATGTGTTGGCTTATCTAAGGTTATATATATAAATATATATAAACATTGCGGATGGTTGTTGAGAAATAAAACCATTAAGAAGCAGGGGTGTTTAGTAAAGTTAGTTAAGGAGGTTAATAGTTTGTTAAGATTAATTAGTTTGTTTAATCACAGTTATTTAGAATATATAAATATATAAATATATATCATTGTAACTCATTTTGAATACATAGTAATGAATAATACACAACTTCTTCTACAGCTCTCTTCCTTCTCTCTCGTTCATCTTCTTCCCTATTTCAGTTCATTCTTGTCTATGTCTCCTCTTCTTGATCTATCAAAGTTATCACTTAATTACAAAAGATTTCATGGTATCAGAGCCCATGCTCGAAGAATTTTGAAGCTAAACATCAATTTGGGAAAAATTTCAGAAGGTTCTTGAGCTAAGGTCCAATTCAACCAGCAGTCAAGAATCAAAAGAAAGCTCAAAGAAATGAGTTCTAATGGAGGCAATGGAGTTGTCGATGGTGTACATGCAAGCACCCCAGTGAATGGAGGAACCACAGTCGCCGGAGTAGACTATAATCACTCTCTTTTCTTGTCACCGGCAGATGTAAGTGGCATCCAAATTATCTCATTTCAATTGACTGGGATTGAAAATTATTCAATTTGGCAAAGGCCTATGCGTGTTGCTCTATTGGGTAGAAATAAGTTAGGCCTAGTAGATGGAACATGCAAGAAAGAGATCTTACCAATAACAATGTAGAATCACTGGGAACGTGTTAATGCAATAGTCTTATCTTGGATTAAGAATTATGTGTCTAAGGTATGTTAGGAGGAATCATGTATGCTTCTAGTGCTCAAGTAGTGTGAGATGATCTTTCTGAGAGATTTAATAAATTGATGGCACACGATCATTCAATCTTCATAGAGAAATTACAAATTTGAATCAAGGAACATCGTCTGTTTATGTGTATTTCTCCAAACTCAAGGATATGTGGGAAGAGTTTGAAGCATTAGTGCCTTCTCCAGGATGTGACTGTCCTAAGTCTAGAGATTTTGTTGTGTACTTATAGAAACTGAAACTATATCAGTTTTTTATAGGATTAAATGAGTCATATTCTCAGGCTAGGGGTCAGATTCTTATGAGAAGTCCTCTTCCAACAGTTAATCAAGCTTATGCTATAATTGTTTGTGATGAAAGTCAAAAATCAATGGCTGCAAATATTGGAATTCTTGGTTCAAATCCAATTACAAATGCAGGGATGTATGATATTGTATTATATACAAGAACTACTAGGAAATTCAAGAAAAATTTTAACTCGGTTTGTGATTACTGCAAGTTTAAAGGGCACAATAAGGAAAACTGTTATAAATTGGTAGGATATCCTCCTGATTTAAAGGCAAGAGGGAGAAAAGTATTTGGAAATAAAGTTGCTTATAATGTGATTGCTGATCAACTAGGGTACAATGAAACAAATGAAAACAAGTCTGTGAATGGGAGTGAAAGAAAATCTACATATCAAATGGTTTCTAACAGTACTAATTTGAGTCAGTTAGGGAACATTAGTACATGTACTTTGAGTAAAGAGCAATATGATCAAATTCTGCAGCTACTCAATAAAATGCTTTATGTCAATTCAGGAGAAAATTCTTCAGCAAATGTAGCAGGTATATGTAATGCCTTAATAGCTACTAGTTCTGCAAAGTGGATAATAGACACAGGTGCTACTAATCATATGGTAGCAGATATAGATTTGATAGACAATTTACTGTCAAGCAAACTCAGTCTCCTAAGAAAGTATAAATGCCAAATGGTGATCTGGCATATGTTACACACACCGGTACTAGCAGGTTATCAAACAGTATATCAGTGTCAAATGTGTTTCATATACCTCAATTTAAATACAATTTCCTTTCTGTTGCTAAACTAACAAAGGAATTACAGTGCTCAACCACTTTCTTTCCTGACTTCTGTATTTTTCAGGAACTCTTCAGTGGGAAAACGAAGGGGATTGGTAGAGAAGATTGTGGATTATACATCTTTGAATGTTCAGACAGCATAAGGAAAGAAGATGTTATGTTAGCTGCCAGAAGTGTAGATACTCAAACAAGTTCAAATATAATAGATGTAGAATTGTGGCACAAGAGATTTGGTCATATTTCTACTAAAGTTCTGAATAAAATCATTCATGTAAAACCAGAAATAATAGCTAGACAGTTAGATAAGTGCACAGTCTGTCCTTGTGCAAAACAGACAAGAGTTCCATTTCCTACAAGTATTATAAAGACAACTGAATGTTTTGCTTTAGTTCATATGGATTTATGGGGTCCTTATAGGATTGCCACTCATGATGGAAATAAGTACTTCTTAACAATAGTGGATAATTTCTCTAGAATGACTTGGGTATTTTTACTTAAGCTGAAATCAGATGTGTGCACTGTTCTGCAACAATTTTTTTACCTATATAAAAACTCAATATGATAAAAATGTAAGAGTTATAAGAACTGACAATGGAACTGAGTTTCTAAACTCTGGATGCGGTAGTCTATTTCAAACTCTAGGAATTGTTCATCAAAGAACTTGTGCTTATACTCCCCAGCAGAATGGAGTAGCAGAAAGAAAGCACAGACATATCCTAGAGGTAACAAGAGCCATCAATTTTCAAGCTAGTATACCAATTAAATTCTGGGGAAAAAGTGTTTTAGCAGTTGTATACCTTATAAATAGAGTTCCAATTTCTGTGATAAACAATCAAACTCCCTATGAAAAGCTATATCACAGGCAACCTACATATCAACATTTAAAAGTCATTGGATGTATGTGCTATGCTAAGGTTATAAATCAAGATGATAAACTGATGACTAGAACAAAACTAGCAGTTCACATGGGCTATTCAGAAGTTTAGAAAGGGTATGTGTTATATGATCTAACAGAGAAGTTATTTTTTGTTAACAGGGATGTGCTATTCAAAGAAGATGTATTTCCATTCAAATATCAAAAGACAAGCAGACAACCTATATTTGTAAATCAAATGGCAGTTGAATTACAACATAGCTGGTATTCAGATTCTCAACAAAGACAAATTCCAAGCTATTCAGACATCAAGATCAACTTAGAGTCAGTGAAAGTAACATAGACAACTCAGATTCTCCTAGTACAACTATGGAATTGTCAGTTGCTCCAATAGACTTTATATATCAAGCAGATGATAACTCTTCACTAGAACTCCAACAACAAATTACTGACAGTTCAATACCAAGTGAAGTTCATCATACAAATAATCAGTCTCAAGTTCTTCCTATTAATACAGAACAACCAGAATACAGAAGATCTAATAGAGACAAACATCCTCCAATTTGGATGAAAGATTTTGTGTCTCTAAATATCCGTCAGGATATTCCATATGCTATCTCAAGGTACATCTCTTATGATCAACTTTCATCTACATATCAAGCATACATAACAGCAACCTCAGTAGAGACAAAACCCTCATCTTATATAGAAGATATCAGAGATCCTAGATGGATAGAGGCAATGAAGACTGAAATTGATGTTTTGCAAACAAATCATACTTGGGATATTGTATCATTACCTGAAGGGAAAGTAGTTATTGGATGTAAATGGATATATAAGATCAAATACAAATCAACAGGAGAAATTGAAAGGTTTAAAGCAAGGCTAGTTGCAAAGGGATATAGTCAAAAGGAAGGTATTGACTATCAAGAGACTTTCTCTCCTGTAGTCAAGATGAAAACAATTAGAACAGTCCTAGCTATTGCAGCTGCAAAAAACTGGAACATACATCAAATGGATGCCTACAATGCTTTTCTTCAAGGTGACTTATATGATGAAATCTACAGGGAACTGCCACAAGAATTTAAGAGTCGGGGGGAGAATAAACATGTATACGGTCTCATTAAATCCCTATATGGGCTGAAACAAGCCCCTAGACAGTGGAATGCAAAGTTAACTGAAGCACTTTTGAGGAATCAGTTTCAGCAAAGCCAATTTGATTCTTCTTTGTTCATGAGAAGAACTACAAAAGGGATTATTATTGTTTTAGTCTATGTAGATGATATGTTAATAACAGGGGATATCTTAAAGCTGATAGTTGAAACAAAATTGTATTACAACAAACATTCGAGATGAAAAATCTGGGAGATTTGAAGTATTTTATGGGCATAGAATTTGCTAGATCCAAACAAGGTATACTAATGCATCAATGAAAATATGCATTAGAACTCATATCAGAAGTTGGATTGTCAGCTGCTAAACCTGTTGTTACTTCACTAGACAAAAACATCAAACTTACAACAAAGGAATTTGATGATTACTATAACAAAATAAATCATTCTGAGAGTGAACCACTAGCAGATCAGAAGGCTTATCAAAGGTTAGTGGGAAAACTCCTATACTTAACTATGACTCGACCAGATATATCATTCAGTGTACAAATACTAAGTTAATTTCTTCAACTACCAAAAAGGTCTCATACGGAGGCAGCATTAAGAGTTGTCAGATATATAAAAAATCAACCAGGTCAAGGCATTCTATTAAGCAACAACACTAACAACGACATAATATCTTATTGTGATACTGACTGGGCTGCGTGACCATATACTAGAAGATTTGTAACTGGCTATCTGATTAAACTTGACAATTCTCTGGTTTCTTGGAAGTCTAAGAAGCAAACAACTATGTCTAGAAGCTCTGTTGAAGCTGAATACAGAAGTATTGCAGCTACTGTTGCTGAAATAGTCTGGCTACAAGGACTACTTAAAGAAATTGGAATAGAATTCAATCTTCAAATTGACATCTACAGTGATAGCAAGTACCATGCAAATTGCAACTAATCCAGTGTATCATGAACGTACGAAGCACATTGAGATAGATTGTCATTTTATAAGGGAAAAATCACACAAGGTTTGATAACTACTAAGTATGTCAGCACCAAAGATCAACCAGCAGATTTTCTTACAAAGGGGCTATGTAAAGTGCAACACAACTACCTAAGTTCCAAGCTAAGAATTTACAACATATTTACACTACCTAGCTTGAAGGGGAGTGTGGAGAAATAAAACCATTAAGAAGGCAGAGGTAGTTTAGTCATTACACATTGAGTTAGTTAAGGGGTTAATAGTTTGTTAAGATTAATTAGTTCGTTTAATCACACTTATTTAGATTCTATATATATATATCATTGTAACTCATTTTGAATACATAGTAATGAATGATACACAACTTCTTCTACATGTCTCTTCCTTCTCTCTCGTTCATCTTCTTCCCCATTTCAGTTCATTCTTGTCTATGTCTTCTTCTTCTTGATCTATCAAAGTTATAACTTAATTACTAAAGATTTCAATGGTAAACATATTGTTTCAAAACTATGTACCTTTTAAAACGAACATTTTCGTGAAATATTTTTTGGCTTCCTGCCCACACTCGTACTTCGTAAATGTCCCTTAACGTTTCTTTGTCATGAAGCTGAACCTTTTCTTCTCTTTCTAAAATGAACAGTGTTATTGCTTAGCTTTAGTTAATTAAGCAATATTTTTCCACTGCAATTTTATTCACGGTGACGTACGAAGATGAGGTTTTCCAAATATTAGAAATAACTTGCAGAATTACTGTCCTTTCTTCATTTCTTTTTAAACAAATTAACGTGTATTTCTAATACTTCCTGTCCATTTCTTTTGAGATGTATAAATATTCACCAAAACCATAAATAAGGTCACAATATCAATTTATTTTGAAACCCATAAATTAATTTATTTTCTGTCAAATCCAAAGAGATCTTAAGAAATCTATAAATAAAATACAAGATATCTTTGCTTAACCATTTTCTTCTATAAAAGGTCATACTGATACCATTTCTTTGAAGTTATCATGTTTACCAAATATATATATATATATATATTATTCAGATGTCCTAAATGGTAATTCAGTTGAACTTTAACCTTGGCCTTGTGCATTTTTACAAATTTAAACATGATTATACAGTAGTCACAAATTTTTAGAAACAGAAAAATCGCCCGCCTGAAAGATGGCTGCTCTTAGTATGCAACTAAAAGACCCTTCAAAATTGTTCAAGGAGTAATAGCACACTGCAAAGTAAAGGTGCCTAACTGAAAATCCAGGTCAAGTTCAAGGGGTTCTTATGCTTTTTTCCATAACATTAAATAAAAATAAAACTGGGAGAAACTATCACCATAAATGTTCTCTTTATCTGACTTGAGCTGATTAAAAAAACTAGTATACCACTAAGTATCACTAGAACAATTAAATAAGATGACAACTATTCCAATACATAAAGAAATGGTCAATGTCCCAAAAAGCTAATCCATCCCTTGTCTCAATGCATATAAATGGAAAGAGGAAGGCCAGATACATCGGCCGCCCTTAAACTTGTCGATCACTTTTTTGATATTTTTTTTTTTTTTTACTGTAGTCCACATGAACCCCAGAACAAGGGTACTACTGTGTCATTTAGACACAATTTGGTGATGTGGCATAGTGCGTGTAATACACTACTATTACGAGTATGAGAGGTCAGTATTTCTATTTTTCATTTTTTTTTCTTTCTCCTCCTATTCTTTGGCAAGCAGAACACAAATGAGGTCGCCGGAAAAGTCAGAACTCCGGCTAGGTCCAAAGAGGCGACAAGCAACGGCCCGACCTCGAACGACAACTTTGCAATCGAACTCCCCACGACAATTCAGAAGAAGAACGAAGCCCTTTTTGTTTCGAATTTTTCTGACTTTTGAAACAAATTAAGGAAATGAAAGAACTTAATTTTTTTCACTGTTCTTGCCGTTTTGTTTTTGCCCGTTTTTTCTCTTCTTTTTTTTTCAGATCGGTGTTTGCGACTCTTGTAGGTGGAGGTGTCTTCACCAATCTTGTCGCTGCTGGAACTTAATCTTTGATCTTGTCGCTGATGGAGGTGTCTTCTAGATTCAGGGGGTGCCGACGACTGGTGGGTGTGAACGGAAGAAAGTTGGAGTCGCCGGCGATTGGTGGGTGTGAACAAAAGAAAGCTGGAGTCGCCGGCGACCGGTGGGTGTGAACGGAAGAAAGCTAGAGTCGCCGTTGGTGGGTGGTCGTTTTTCAGGTTATGGAGATGAAGGTTGTTGGGGAAGATGACAATGGCTGAAAATGACTTTTTTAATTAATTAATTCAAGTTAAATCCATGTGTCTCTTTTTTATTCGTTACTGTGGCGAGTGAATTACACGCATTGCTTATGTTTGGCTGCTTACGAATTTTGTGTTTAAATGACATATTCGAGGTGTGGTTGGAGTGTTTAAATGGAACGAACTTAAGATGACGTGTCAAAGTGAAAAGTGAGGACAAATTTAAAAGGATGCCGATGTATTTGGCCAAAGAGGAATTACACTTTTGTATGACCAGTTGGGCGGCCTTCTTGGATAGGAAAGAGGAATCTAAAAGTAGGCTCAATCATGAATCAACCACTTCAACATTATCTCTATTTCACTAATAATAATAATATTTGACTTGTAATGATATGGAACTATAGTAAACTTGAATACACATCAAACAAAGACTACAAAGACCATGAAACCTACCAAGTATTAATGAAAATTTTGATCCTTCACTTAAAATTGGTATATAAGAAAATTAAACAACTCCTAAACTATACAAAGTTAGCATTTGTAAGATAAGAATAAACACTATAGACGCTTGGCCATAATCTTTAGCAAATTACTAACACTTCGCAGTAGCTAAATGTTTTTTCAATCTCTCCACGTAATTCCTTTTCCCATGTCTATTTTTTCTTGTTGATTTGCTGTTCATCGAATTCTTCACCCATCAACAATGAAATTTCTTTTTTTTGTTTCCAGATCCAAAGTCCTTTTTATATTTCTCTTTGGCCTTGTAACGTAGCTCTTCAAGCAATTCCTTTTTCCACATCTCTTTTTTCTTGAAATTGCTCTGCTGCGAGTAAGCCATTGGAGAATAAAAAGTTTGGACGGAGAATGAGAGAATAGAGCAACTTTGGGCAGAGAAAAGAAAAATTAGATCGAAAACGAATAGTAATAGTGAGGAGCAAATTGGGCAGAGGAAGAGGATGAGAGAATAGTGAGGAGTAACTTTGGGCAGAGATTCAGAAATTTTGAGACCCTTTTATCTTAGGTTAATTTCATATTTTTAAAATAAAAATCTTTTTTGACCTCCTGCGCTCGCTCGTACTTCGTAAATGTTTCTTTGTCACGGTGCTTAACCTTTTCTTCTCTTTTTTAAAATGAACAGTTTTATTGCTTTGCTTTAATTAATTAAGCAATAATTTTTGCACGTACGAAGATGAGGTTTTCCAAATATCATAAATAATTTGCAGAATTATTGTGCTTTCTCCATTTCTTTTAACGTGAATTTTAGTACTTCCTGTCCATTTCGTTTGAATTGTGAGATTCAGAAATCGAAAGGAAAATGAGAAAGACCCAATTAGGGTTCTAAGAGAAGAGAGAGGAAGAGGAATCTAATTTTGCTTCGTATATTTTCAAAACTGTACAAAAAATGAAGAGTATTGTTTTTGTATATTTTTCTCAGATGTTGGGCCTCTCTATTTATAGGATCCGGATGCCCAAATACAATAAATAATTGGGTGAAGGCCCAAACACAAAATACTAATTATCAGCTCTTAAACTGTTTTCTAAGCTATGAATCCCAACATGAATATTCAAGAAAACCATAAATAAGGTTTCAATATGGGAATCAAATTTAGAGGACATGAGTTGAGTCTTACCAAAAATAATGGAAGCATGTTTCAATTTGCATGTTTACAGAAGTGAGGAAGAACCAAACCTCTGTTAATTTAAGACATGTGAGACTAAATGATTTAAGACCCAACAAGGAAAGGGTGGAAATTTGACTCTAATAACCTCTTGTGATTTTAAATGGATTAAATGCAATGGCTAAAGAATTTAGAGGCCCATAATTATTGAGCATGGTTTTAGGCTTAAAGAGTTGGGCTCCGTTCAGATGAATCTAATCTAAATTGAAAGAGCCCTGACTTACGTTTGAAGTCTGGTCCAATTACTTAATAAATACATTACCCGGGGCATTTGCATCCGTACCCGCTTTTTGTGTCATGTTTTAACTTATACCCGCTTTGCAAAAAAATTTGCAAGTGTACCCGCTTATTCACATAACTTCAGCATACGGGGCTGAAGTTTTTGTTTTGTAACTGGGGAACTTCAGCTCTAGAGCTGAAGTTTTTGTCTTTGTAACTGGGAAACTTCAGCTCTAGAGCTGAAGTTTTTATTTGTAACCGGCGAACTTCAACTCAGCGAGGAAAAGGGGCTGAAGTTATTTAAAAAGTGGGTACACTATGGGTTTTTTCATCAAATGCTGGGATATTTTGAAGCAAGATATCATGGAAGCTTTCCACAACTTCCACTCCGAAGAACTATTTGAAAGAAGTTTCAATGCAACATATATAGCCTTGATTCCTAAGAAGACGGGAGCCAAGGAATTAAGGGACTTTAGGCCTATAAGTCTAATAGGCAACTTTTATAAACTACTTTCAAAGGTTCTAACACAGAGACTTAAGAGGGTGATAAATAAATTGATGGATGCACAACAGATGGCCGTCATCAAAGGAAGACAAATAATGGATGCTGTTTTAATAGCCAATGAAGCAGTGGATTGTAGGAACAAACTAAAAAAGCCAGAAATTTTGTGCAAACTAGACATCGAGAAGGCATACGATCATGTTAATTGGAGTTTCTTGTTGAAAATGTTGGAACTAATGGGCTTTGGGAAGAAATGGATCAACTGGATGACTGCTTGTATCTCCACAGTTAGATTCTCTATCCTCATTAACGGGTCCCCTGAAGGCTTCTTCCCTGCACACAGAGGGTTAAGACAAGGAGATCCTTTATCTCCTTTTCTTTTCATAATAGTTATGGAGGGTCTAAACAACATGGTCAAAACTACACAACTCAGTGGATGGATCAGAGGCTTTGAGGTTGCAAGAATTGGGAATAACAATCTGGAAATTACACATCTCCAGTATGCTGACGACACCCTAATTTTTTGTGACGCACAAGAGGAGGCGTTGAGGTATTTGAGAATTATCTTGGTTTTGTTTGAAGGAATATCAAGTTTACACATTAACTGGAAAAAGAGCCACCTTTTCCCAATTAATGAAGTGCCTGACATGGAGCTTATGTCACTGATTCTGGGAGGGGAAGTAGGACCTCTTCCTGCGGTCTACCTTGGTATGCCATTAGGTGCTAAGTCTAAGTCTAAGTCTAAGTCGAAGGAAATATGGAACACAGTCATTGAAAAATGTGAGAAGAAGATATTTAGATGGAAAGCACAATATCTGTCTATGGGAGGAAGATTGACTTTGATCAACTCTGTATTTGACTCACTTCCAACCTATATGATGTCACTCTTTCCCATTCCCGTAAGTGTCATTCAGAGACTGGATAGACTTAGAAGATCTTTCTTGTGGCAAGGAAACAAAGAAAAGAGGGGTTTTCATTTAGTGAAATGGAAATCTCTAATTATTGGCAGGAACAAAGGTGGGTTAGGCATCAGGAAATTAAAGAATCAAAGCAAGGCCCTGAAGATGAAGTGGTTATGGAGATACTCTCAAGACCCTCAATCCCTATGGAGTAATGTCATTAAAGCTAAATATGGAGAAGAAAACAACTGGGTCTCAAAGGAAGTCAACACAACATATGGGGTTAGCTTATGGAGAACTATCAGAACACTTTGGCCAGCAGTAAAGAGTCATTCTCAAGTCAGAATTAAAAATGGTACCAATACTTCCTTCTGGAAGGATAATTGGTTGGGATCTGGAAGCTTGATGGATCTATTCCATGATATGTATGGCCTAGCTCAACACAAACAGAAGACAATAGCTGAAATGTGGACTCCTCATGGTTGGGATCTAATACTTAGAAGAAGGCTGAATGACTGGGAACTAAGTAGGTTGACCGAGCTTTACAAGCAACAGGAAGTATTCAAAGGCCTACAGAATGGAAGTGATACATTTTGGTGGAAGGGCCACAACAATGGAATATACAAGGTGAATAAAGCGTACAAAATGTTTAATAATACAAACATACAGATTACTAATTGGCCATTGAAACATATTTGGAAAGTCAAGATACCTTACAAGGTTTCTTGCTTCACTTGGTTACTTGCAAAGGAGGCAGTTCTGACACAGGACAATCTTATGAAGAGGGGAATTCCACTATGCTCTAGGTGCTTTTTATGTGGGGAAACAACTGAGACAGTTAGCCATCTTTTTCTACACTGCAGGATCACCGATCAACTATGGAAGATATTTATTAATCTCAGAGGTATCTCATGGACAATGCCCTCTAAGATTATTGAAGTGCTCATTAGTTGGGATGAAGCTGGAACTGGAGCTGGTAGCAGAGATAGATGGAGGACTGTCCCAGCATGTATATGGTGGACAATATGGAAGGAGAGGAACTCTAGATGTTTTGAGGACAACAACAATTCAGTGCAAAAGATCCAAATGCATTGTGTCCTACTTTTTTATTTTTGGTGTAAACAAAAGTGGCCAGAAGATACTGTATCAATCCTAGAAGCTCTAGAATACTACTAGGACAATAGCTCAGTAACCCCCCTTGTTTTGGTTTTTATGTAAATATGGTTTCAGTACAACCTATATACTGTTATATAAATATACACAAATGTTACCTTCTCAAAAAAAAAAAGGTGAATGATGCAAACTAAGTCAGGAGAAAGACTCCAGTACAGTCATCAGATAATACCTTAATGTTTATTCTTATTGTCTGTTTGCTGAAACTTTCTATCAATTGGTGATGTTTATTGTAAATGCAGCAAAGGGACTGTAATTATTTCGATTAGATGATGATTTGATATGAAGATACCAGATACTTGTACTTGCTCCAATTTCATACTTTAGAAATGAGAATCCATTAGATGTGTTTGATAAGGAATTAGGTCTCTTCTTTTAAAGTACACTAGAAGAGAGGGAATTCCTAATTTGTAGCATGCTCGCCTGCAAAACCGGTTCCTACGTTGTACCGCAGACCAACGTAGGTTCTCAAATGAGAACATCACTACCATCCATTGTACTCAGTGAGTCTAAACGACAGGGGATGAAGCTCTAATAAAATATACATTACGAGCAAAGATTCTAGGTGCATGAAAAACATAAAGCTTCTAAGAACAATTCTAAAATAACTACATAATACTAGTTTATGAATAGTCTAAAAGAAATTCTTTTCTTTCTTTCTTATAAAAAAAAAATACTTCACTTTATACTTCGGGAGTTCCAACAATCCTGAATTATTTTTGTCTCAGTCACTGTGTGATTGGCACGGGTTCGATCCCAACCTGATCGAATGGGCCCGATCCACGTGGTGCCACTCGCTTCATGGTTCTTAATGCTCATGTATCACACTTGGCTAGGCAAATTCTTACCAACGAGACCCTCGGCTCGTGTGCTCCCTACTTAATCACAGTTGTTTCAGAAAGTCAATGCGTTAGTCAAGACCCTCGGCCTGGACAATGACCCCTCTCAGAATAGAATAGAGGATACTCCCAAAAACCTTTACTTTCTAAAACTTCTTATTATGACTTTTCAAGTCGAAATCTTACTTAAAAGCGATCTATCAATATTAATAATAATATTATTGAGTGTATACATAACATAAACATGAAATAAAATTACTCAATGTATTTTTAAATTTTCTATCTAACTCATGAGACTTTAACAGGTAAGATCATGTAATAAAGCATAAAAATATGAAAAATAAACGCTTATACTTCTCTAGTAAAATATATAAGCTTTAACAAGAATATACTTAGTCAACATATAGACTCGTTTCAATTAAGCACATGTTGACTATTTAAAGCATTTTATCGAACATTTTGTGGGCATGTTTTTGCCTCTGCTAGCGTGACAAACAGAATCAACGTTCTATTTTGCTTAAGGCTTTAAGCCTTTAGCTTTCCAACAACCCACTTTATGGGCTTTAGGCTTGTCCCTCCTTTTTCTTTAATCTTGACTTAACTAATAATTAATGATACTCACTTTTAATTATTAATATTCCCCTAATTGTATATCAAATTATTTGTAAATAAAGAAGTAACTCAAAAGTCAATCACAAGGGTTTAAATTCGTAATAAAAGTATAATTCTTTATGCACCCAAGGCAAGAATTAAAAAAATTAAATTTTATAATTAGCGTGTGTTGAAACTTTTATAGGTTTGAGGAGTGCTACAATTACCAATATGATTAGCAAAAGACAAGAAATTGTTAGTAAAATGTGTTAAAAAAAAACAGGACAATAGGAGTCGTTAGTTTAACAAAGAGAATTAGAAAAAATTCCGAGCCCACAAGTTTCTTGTGAGTCCTTAAGGAATTTAATTCTCTCACAGTTTCCAAGATTTCGGATTAATTCCTACCAGGATTATAGAATAGAATAATTATTTTGTTATAGCGACATTACAAATCATGAAATTTCTGCGAAATCTAATGGCGGAGAAAATTACACTTTAATGCTTACTTTTTTCTTTGAAAAATAATGCAGAAATGCAGAAGAGAGAGGGAAGAGTTTGTTGATTTTCGGTGGTGGAAACATAATTTATAGCCAAACATTCTGGGTTGAATAGGTGCGAAGGTACCTGTTCACATAAGGTATCATTTCGACAGAAACATCTTGCATTTTTGTTTGGTCGCATATTTTAAATTCACAAATGATCGTTACGAAATTAACCGCGAATTTAAAATACAAAATCTGTGTGTAAAATATCAGGAAAAAAGGAAATGAGTAATGGAAAAGGAAATAAATTTCAGTCCAAAAAATTTATCAATCAATCATATCAATTGACCAAATCCAAATCCCAGCAATGACGGCGGTGCAAGGCTTGTTCTCTTCTCAACTCTTTAAAAGCTAGAAAAAATGCTTCTATATATAAACACAAGAATTTTCCTCTTCCTATCAAATGAGGGACAAAGCTCCTTTATAAAAGAAACCAATTCAAAATTTCATTTACTTCCATTTCTTTTCCCACCATTTTCCATTCGAACCTCTTTTACTTAAAAAATAAAACTCAACAGAAATCACCAAGACAAAATTACACATATCATTGATCAGATTATGGAGCTGAGGGTAAGAGGAGAATTTGTTCTTATACATACCTATAGAGAAGGAAATTGTATACTTGATCAACTAGGCTAATCTAGGGAAAGTTCTAAGGTACATTGGAGTGTGCCGAACGCCTCAGCAGTATAAATGCATCTATGGATCATGATGCACGTCCCTTGGCAGTGTACACGTTATTCTGGATCGGGCCGAACGACTTTGGCAGAACCGTGCGTTATAATAGTAGTTTATGAATATTATAAAAGAAATTCTTTTCTTTTTCTTTCTTATAAAAAAATACTTCACTTTATACTTCGGGAGTTCTAACTATCCTGACTTATTTCTGTCTCAGTCACCATGTGATCGGCAGGGGTTCGATCCTAAGAGGGGTTTGTTTATTTCTGTCTCAGCCACTCGCTTCATGGTTCTTAGCGCTCATGTATCACACCTTAGCTTGGCTAGGCAAATTTTAAGAATGGGACATGCAAAGATAAATATAATGGAGTAGTATTTTTCTGCAACTTTAGTTTGTCAACATCTGGTCAAAACAGACTTTGTTTAACTGTTGAACAATTTCTTCAGAGTCAAAACAATTCAGCTGACTCCAAGAACCACAATGATGTAAACAAATAATTAATTATACGGAAAAGGTCCAAATATGCCCGTGAACTATTTGAAATAGGATAAATATGCTCGTGAACTATTTGAAATAGGATAAATATGCCCGTCGTTAATAGTTTGGCCCAAATATGCCCAAACCGTCCAATTGTTGTGCAAATTTACCCTTTTTTTAATGGAAATAGTATTTTTTATTTTTTTTTCAATTAAATAAATCAAAATATTTTTTTCCAGTTTTTAGAAAAATATCGCTTTAAAAAAATTGAAAAATAATTTCTAAAACAATTGTTTTTGTAAAACTGAAAAAAATAAATATTTTCTTTTTATCAGTTTTTAGTTTTAAAAAAAATTCAGTTTTTTTCCAGTTTTTACCACTTTAGAAAATTGCTTTTCATTTTTTTTCTAGAATTTACAAAAATCATTGTTTTAGAAAATAAGTTTTCAGTTTTTTAAAGCAATTTTTTTTTTCGTTTTTTCAGTTTTTAGTAAAAATAAATTCAGTTTTTTTTTCCAGTTTTTACAAAAACATTGCTTTAGAAAATTGCTTTTTAGATTTTATTTCTGTTTTTACAAAAATATTGTTTTAGAAAATATTTTTCAGTTCTTTTGTAAAAACAGGAAAAATATATTTCCCTTTTTTTTCTTCAGTTTTTAGTAAAACTTTTAGAAAAATTGCTTTAGAAAAAAATATATTTTGATTTAAATAAATTAAAAAAAGAAAATAAAAATTACTGTTTCCGTTAAAAAAAGGGCAAATTTGCACAACTATTGGACGGTTTGGGCATATTTGGGCCAAACTATTAACGACGGGCATATTTGTCCTATTTCAAATAGTTCACAGGCATATTTGGACATTTTCCGTTAATTATATATTGTGAAGCCAAACTATGAATATTTTTGTCATAATTAATTATATATTGCCACAATCCTGCTCGGAAACATGGCCTTAACTAAGGCAGCTACACATTTGACGTTTATAATAAAAAGTAGTTACTAGGAAAGTATAAACATTTGACATAAATTTTTTTATGTAAGAAAATTTAACGAAATACAACTCCAAGGAAGAAATCAAAAGGCTGATGATGATTGGTGACTATATGGTATATATATGCATGGTCAAGTAAGGCAACTGAAATGAAGAAATAAGAAAAGCATATATTATAAATACTTATGCCATTTGTGTCATCTCACTCATCACTCGACTTTCTTTCTTCCCCAGAGAATTAATAACACAAAATTCTCCTATAACTTTTATAGCAATGGCTGCAGCAGCAGTTGGCAACTATGAAGAAGAGATTGTTCGCCCCGTCGCCGACTTCTCCCCTAGTCTCTGGGGTGATCAGTTCCTTTCATTCTCTATTCAAAATCAGGTAAGTTATTTATAGTTTCTTCTACCTTTATGTTTTTCAATAACATTAATTCATTTTGCTAATTTATTATAAATAGATTGCAGAAAATTATGCTAAAGA